>VDFB02080640.1:0-17750 GCA_007258455.2 Sequoia sempervirens | reverse complement strand
GGAAATCCTAGTTCAAACAAAACTTTAAAAACTATATTCTTCGACTCTTGCTTTCTTTAAATTTGTTGTTCTAAATAGCTTATGTCAGCATTTAGCAGTGAGGCCAGAGCCACAAATCAAGATGCCCTAGAATTGAAGCTTGAAACCATAGCTGCATTCCAGTCTCTATATTGAAAAATTCAATTGCACGATTTGTTTAATATTTCCAACTAAGACTTTAAATGTTTTAGTTTTATTTATTGGAAAGTGAACTTCATAGTACTGACTAACAATTTCATGTTACATTTTTCTTTAATGGAGAGAAAATTTTGATCTTTTTGATGCATAACTATATTTTGGTATCTATAGTTGAGAACTTAAAAGTAGTATTAACTTAAAGGTTGTAAGCCATAGCTTAATATCAAAAATTTCATTATTGCAAGACACAACTATAGATCACAAATATTTTGCTGAGATACAGTTATATAATGAATAGACAGCTCATGGGTAGTTATTCATGTCTCTTCAAAAATTCATCTCATATATCATATAATCAAATAATAATATATCAATCAGATTATAATAATATATCATTGTATGCAATAATATATCATATAATCTAATAATAATATATCAATCAGATTATATGGACCTTAACATATGCAATCATATATAGATGACATGGACCTTAGCATATGTAATCTGATATAGATATATATCTATAGAAGACTACATATATATGTATATATATATAATATATATATATATATGTATGTATAATCCTATATGGATAATAAAGGTCAAAATGACATGGACCTTAACATATGTAATTTGATATAGATATATATCTATATAAGACTGTACATATGTAATCTGATATATATATCAGATTATATATTTATATATATATATATATATCATATTATATATGTAAAATCTTATATGGATAATAATGGTGAAAATGAGGAAGAAAACCACGGGAGATGAATACTTTAGGGCTTAAAGTTTCCTAGCAACCCACAGTTAAGTTAACACGTATGCGTGGTTTGATGAAGGCTTAAGAGGTACGTGGTTAACTCATATGCATGGTTTGATGAAGGAATATGGGGCACGTGGAGACCATTTTAATGTGATGAGGTTGAAAGTAAAGGGATCACCTCCTAATGGACCCATGTGATATTTTGATGGGGCCCGCATACAAACATACAATATACAAATGTGAAAGTCAATCACCACAATTCAACAATTCAATGCATTCAATATACACATTCTAATGATTTTATAAGATGCAATTTCCAGTGTCATTTTCACTATGAATTTGCATATGCTTTCACTACATATCCTCTACAAAATTCACCACCATACATATAACAAAACAAAAAACATTTTATAATTCATATGTACGACTGAATTTATGCAAGCCACCTATTTTGTCAATTACACCAAATATAAAATTGATTTCCTATAAGCCACAACACAACTCAGGCATAATTGGCCACAACAAAATGAAATGACATATTGTTTCCCACAAAGATTGAATTTGCACATTCCAATGATTTTATAAGAGGGAATTCCCTGTATATCCTCTGCAAAATTTAGAGCTTACTAAGGCAACCTATGCACATTACCTATGCACATTCCTCTTAAAAGGGAGCTTATTCATGTTGGTACACCCAGAATAAGTAAATTCATGTTTTTATTTATCAATATACCAAATTTACATTTATGTTGTTTGTTTCATTGTTCAATATACTCTTTTATATTTATGTACTCAGTGTCTACATTATTTTCAGCCATACAAAATATTCAGTTTTGACTTAGTTGTTGAAATGATCATTATCCATTATGTAATCATATCACAACATACAATATATTTATCTATTTTCTTCATCTTATTTTATGAGTTTCAATAATTAGATTACATATTTGTATATACATATACATATACATGTACATGTATATGTATATAAAAATATATATACACATGTATATGCATATGTATGTATGAATGTATATGTATATACATATACATGTATATTTATATAGATATACATATATTTATTGAAAGTCGTGGCATGAAGTATATGCACAATACAGACTGTCAAATAAATTCGTGCAACGGTTGTCACTAAATATATGTATATTTATATAGATGTACATGTATATGCATATAGATATACATGTATACACATACATATATATGTATATATATGTCCATTCTATTGCACTCTGCCATGTATGGTGCCATCATATGTAATACACGCTATTATTTTTAGCTTCATACCAAGGATCAAAACATTGTGGATTTTAATGCTCCAATCAAAACTCTTATTGATGTGCATGCAATATTGTAAGGATGATTTGATGTGGGAATGTTACGAGTACTGAGTACTACCCCCGTTTATTACAATTATTTTGTAGGAAAGCGGGAGCGTGGAGAGGTGAATCAAGCATGTGGATTATCAACATACCAACAAAGTTGTGTTTGTTAACACAACAAACTCTATAGGGACATTTTGCTTTGAATGCTTTATGATATGTTTACATTTTCTAGTATACACATGTTCATAAATAAATACTTTTCTTATCAGATGCATATTTCATTGGAGGAATATATTTATTGACATTGGTCTCTTAATGGCAGGAATGTGAGGACTTATCTGCAATCAATAGAAGACATTCCACGTTAATGACAGGTAAAGTCTATGACTTTACTTTGGCAATGACCTAGTAATACTGAAAAATGTGTCTTTTTATATATATGGCTGAAAGTTATATGAAATGAGCAATAGTATACAATAATTATGAGATTAGTTAGTATTAGATTAATTATATGTCTACATGTATATACATACATATATATATATTGATAGGTATATATGTACATACATATATATGGTTATGCATATATGTATGTACATATATAGCTATATATATGTGTGTGTGTGTCTATTTGTATATACATAATTAATCTAATAATTAACATGTAGCTCCATTAATTTCTGATACTGATAATTGCTAAGAGTATATCATTGTCTTCATATGCCTTCATCAAACCACGCGTATGGGTTTACCTAACAAAGTTTTGTGATTATTTTTTATTGACAAAGACTGAAACATAGTGTAATTAGTGACAACACAGAAAATAGAAGGGTTTACCATCATCAAACATATAAGGCATACAAATTTGAGGTTCCAATAACAAACAATAGCAACATTAGGAAATTTTATAATCATATCATAGTTATATTTTGAATCAAACTGCAATAATTGATTGGGTGGTGTGAAAGAAAAACATGGCTCAAACATACTTGAAACATAATTACATCAACATTATCACATCTTATAATCATATCATAGTTATAACTTTAAGTAGATAAACAAATCTGATTTGCAAACCAGATCACCAAAATATACTACTACATTGATCAAAAAACAAAATTGAATATGGACATAATCAACTATCCATATTTCTAGGAAAAGGTTGTGGCATGATATATCCGCCAGTAGTTGAATCAGGTCCACTTGTAGGAGGTGATACTTGGTTAATACCTCCTTGAAGGCATGTTGCTATTTGAGCAAGTAATATATGGCTTGCATCAACAGTCAATCCCATTTGTTGTGAACCACTCCCAACCTGCATATTGTTGATGGCTATAAAGGCTGGTGTCAAAATGCTCATCATATCAAGCAGGATAGGATGATGGGTGGGTATAGGATCTCCCACTGTAGACTTATTTTCTCTTCTCTGCTTGTTTTTCTTTCTTTTCTGCTTCCTTTTGTAGATGTTCAGCCTTGGCCTGCTCCTGTCTAATGGATTTCTCTTGCATTCTTATCATTTTCTGCTCATCTTCTATCGCTTTCCTTGCTTTCTTCTCAGCCCTTGTTTCTTCCTTTATAATTGCTTTTTCTTCACAGTTTTCCTTTCTCTGCAACATTTTCTCCTTCTTATGTTGCTGCAACTCCTCTTTCCTTTTCTTCTCTGCCTCTTGTTGGCTGAACAATTTGATGAAGGCATCAGATGTTAGTACTTGGGGCTTCCTACTAAGGCGAAACACTCCCGAACTACCTCTCCATGATGTTTCTTGCACCCTTTGGACTGGAAGTTTCAATAATTTTCTAATTGGTATTGTTGTTTGTGATCCATCATGTGGGGTGCATGGCACAAACTCAGCTTCTTCCTCACTAATAGCATTGTCATCTTCACTTTGACCATCACTATGCTCCTTCCAATTCCTTACATTAGTGAAGTAATGTATTACTTCAGCTGGATCAACATGTGGTGGGGAAGGCATAGAGAGGCTAACTTCTTCCTCAGTTGGATCTATTTGCACTCCAAGGTTTGTGGTTGCTTCATGCATCCATTCTAGTTGGCTAACTTGAGTTGGAAAACTCAGGCCTGTTGATGTAGTGGTTGTAGCTTCAGTGGAGGGTGCAATAACTGGTTGAACTTTTGGTTGGAAATCTGCTAAAACTTGTTGGATTTCTGGTTGGATGTGTGTTGTAGCTTCATCACCCCCATTGCATTCTGCTGCAACATCACTTGCCACTTCCCTTGCATCATATTCCCTCACAAAACCATCTATTGCATCATCATTGTAACCAAGAAGAAGCAAGCATTTCTCTATTGCCATAACACCATCTTTAGTTTCCATTGTGACTAGTTCATCTTCTATTCTAGGAGTTGCAACATCATCTTCAACAACATAGACCTCACTTGGGCCCATGTCATTGTCAAGGGCTGACTGATTAAGAGGCCATATTCCTGTTCTATGGAACCCACTAACAATGTTTCTTGGTTTCAAGGCTTTTCTGAAAGCTTGGCTTGCAGGACATGCCAATTCTTCATGTCCAATATCAGTATGCGGGTTTGTAGCTTGCCAAATGGTTCTTTCCTCTCTGAAATATGCCTTGAATGGAGCAAAAATGCTGACATCCAATGGCTGTAGCTTGTGACTAGTATGAGCAGGCAGCGTTAGCAAGTCTATTCCTAATTTTTGTGATTGTTCAATGGTCTTGAAAGCCATGTGGCTACCATGACCATCAAAAATGAGAAGGGCCCTGTTTGTCGGTGAAACCCCACTAGGGATATTAGCTGCAAAATGGTCTAACCATTTGAGAAATAGTTCCTTTGTCATCCATGCATGTTCTTGGACTGCCATCAATGCCCCTACCTCACAATTAAAGATATAGTTTTGCATGTGCCTCTTTGATTTAAACAAGTAGAACCTGGGAATGCTTATTCCAACTACACTTACACAAGCCATCACTGTGATCCACTCTCTACTTTTTGAAACTAAATGTGGTACACATTTTGTATCCAATTTGTCAATAACTCTCATGCCACAGTTCCTACCAACCTGAATACCAGTCTCATCGCAGTTCCATATTCGACTTGCTCCATAGTGGTTAAGTTTGATCAGGTTCTCAAGCTTGTCATAGAATGCTTACACGACAAAAGAATGAACCATGATCACTTTGTCACTGTCCACTCCTTCAGCTATTTTGATTGTTAAATTTGGGTGCCTTCTTCAAAATTTTGCCCACCATGACCTCTCGGGGACCCCATTTGTGAAAGGATTGGGTTGACTTGCAGTTATTTGGGAAATTGTGGCTTGTAGTTGATTTACTTACAATCTGTGGCCCAATCTTACCATGTCCTTGCACCATTGGACAACTTTAGTCTCCTCCTCTTTAGTTAAAATTGTATGTGGACCCCTCCTCTTTGTGGTGGTTTGTCCTAACAGCCATGCCCTCAAATTGCTAGGTGGCATACCCCACTTGATTGTTTCTGCCCTGATTGACATGTTGTGTTCTTCAACACTCTTAACTACTCCTTCCATATGAGCATATGTCCACTGCCTAATGGGTACAGGTGAGGGTAGTTGCACAACAGGTTGAACATTTGGCTAAATAGGAGATTCAACTTCTGTTGTGTTGCTCGCTTCATCTGCAAAGTTAGGAACATCTTGTGGGCTATGATTTGCTTGAACTTCCTCATCAGGCTGTGTTTCAATGAAGTTCACCCCACGAGTTACTCTAATTGCACGTTTTCCTCTTCCTACAACCCTTGTACTCCCTCTAGCAGGTGCCATAATTTTCCATTTAACCTGCACGAAAAGTAAAAATTGAATAACTTGTTAGTGTAGAAAATAATAACATGAGATTAGTTCATAGAATAATGTCAACAGAAATCATAGCACTCAAACATTAATGATGCCCAAAAAACCCACTGTTGAAAAAGAAATCTTGCAGGTGAAGAGAGGTGGAGATGTTTTCTGCAGCTCCATATAAGATTAAATGAAAAAATATTTGAATATTAAGTATCTTATTATATACCCAATAAATTTCATGATGATAATTGGTCAAAATTTTGTCAATGTTCTATTTAAATCACATTACATGTGATTACTTCATAGAATAATGTCAAAAAAAGGCATAGCAGTCACAAAGTCGATGCCATAGATAGAATAAGACAAAATAATTCACGACAGAATAAGACAGTCAAACCCTTCATTCCATACACAAAAATTATTTTTAAAGATGCCAAAATGCAATCAAACACCATCAAACCCAACAAAAATCCACTATTGAATAAACAATCTTGCAGGTGAGAGAGGTGGATCAAATTTGTACTAGTCACATGTAAACTCTACACGGCTTGATATGAGGAAACAATACATGGAATGACTATATATATATATGTATGTATATATATATGTATGTATGTATGTATGTATGTATGTCTACAGTCTAATAGGAATATGACAGAATAAGACAGAATAATTCACGAGGGATCATTTTTCTACCAGTCGGCAATCACATGTAAATAGAAATGATTACAGTCAAACCCTTCATGCCATACATAGAAATGATTTTTAAAGATGCCAAAATGCAATCAAACATCATCAAACCCAGCAAAAATAAACTATTGAACAAACAATATTGCAGGTGAGAGAGGTGGATCAAATTTGTACTGGTCACATGTAAACTCTACACGGCTTGATATGAGGAAACAATACATGGCATGAATATATATATATATATGTGTGTGTGTGTGTGTGTGTGTGTGTGTGTGTGTGTGTGTGTGTGTGTGTATGTATGTATGTATGTATGTCTACAGTCTGATAAGAATATGACAAAATAAGATAGAATAATTCATGAGGAATCATTTTTCTACCAGTCGACAGTCACTTGTAAATAGAAATGATTACAGTCAAACCCTTCATGCCATACACAAAAATGATTTTTAAAGATGCAAAAATGCAATCAAACACCAAATTCTTACCAGATTTATATATATATATATATATATATCTATACAATCTACTATGATGAAACCCTACACATTCTTATCAAATTATATATATATATATATATACAATCTGCTATGATGAAACCATACACATTCTTATCAGATTATATATATATATATATACAATCTACTATGATGAACCCTCATTATTATTCTTTTATCGATTATATATTTATATATATATATATATATATATATATATATATATATATATATATATATATATATATATATATATATATATATATATATATTTATATCTATATATACAATCTACTATGATGAAACCCTACACATTATTAAAGATGGATTTAGAATATAACTATGATATGATTAAAAAATGGGTAATGATGATGTTATTATATTTGATGTATGGTATAATGTTGCTATTATAATCTTTGATTTATGATGAATGCAGGTGAGAAAAATGTAACTATGATATGATTAAATAATGGATAATGCTAAGTTGAACAGCTGACTGAAAGCAAAATTATTGGTATGCTTGAAAATGTAAACACTGAGTACATAAATATAAATATAATGTAGCTACGATATGATTAAATAATGCTAAGTTGAATAGCAGAGTGAAAGCAAAATTATTTGTATGCCTAAAATTAATGTAAACATTGAGTACATAAATATAAAAGATTAAATTGAACAATGAAACAGACAACATAAATGTAAACATTAAGCCTAATAATAATGTAAACACTGAATATATTGAATAAATAAAAGATTATGCCTAATAAATATAAAAGAGTATATTGAATAATGAAACAAACAACAAAAATGTAGAACAGTATGGCTGAAAATAATGTAACCAGTGAGTACTTAAATAGAAAAGATTATATTGAATATTGAAACAAATGTAACCAATGAGTACTTAAATAGAAAAGATTAACAATGAATATTGAAACAGACAACATAAATGTAAAACAAAGAGGCTGAAAATAATGTAAACACTGAGTACATAAATACAAAATAGAATATTGAATAATGAAACAGACAACATAAATGTAAATCCAGTATACTGATAAATAAAAATGCCGACATCCACGGCCGCAGCTACAGGATCGGTATGAGCGGTGCAGCATTGAAGGTGTCTATTCCTAATTTTTTTGATTGTTCAATGGTCTTGAAAGCCACATGGCTGCCATGACCGTCAAAAATGAGAAGGGCCCTATTTGTCAGTGAAACCCCACCAGGGATATTAGCTGTAAAATGGTCTAACCATTTGAGAAATAGTTCCTTTGTCATCCACGCATGTTCTTGGACTGCCATCAATTCCCCTACCTCGCAATTAAAGATATAGTTTTGCATGTGCCTCTTTGATTTAAACAAGTAGAACCCAGGAATGCGTATCCCAGCTGCATTTACACAAGCCAGCACTGTGATCCACTCTCTACTTTTTGAAACCAAATGTGGTACACATTTTGTACCCAATTTGGCAATAACTCTCATGCCACAATTCCTACCAGCCTGAATACCAGTCTCATCACAGTTCCATATTCGACTTGCTCCATACTGGTTAAGATTGATTAGGTTCTCGAGGTTGTTGTAGAATTCTTGCATGACAGAAGAACGAACCATAATCGCTCTGTCACTATCCACTCCTTCAGCTGTTTTGATTGTCAAATTTGGGTACCTTCTTCGAAATCCTACCCACCATGACCTCCCGGGGACCCCATTTGTGAAAGGATTGGGTCAACTTGTTGTTATATGGGAAATGGTGGCTTGTAGTTGATTTACTTGCAGTCTGTGGCCCAATCTTGCCATGTCCTTGCACCATTCGACAACTTCAGTCTCCTCCTCTTTAGTTAAAATTGTACGTGGACCCCTCCTCTTTGTGGTGGTTTGTCCTAATAGCCACGCCCTCAAACTGCTAGGTGGCATACCCCACTTGATTGTTGCTGCCCTGATTGACATGTTGTGTTCTTCAACACTCTTAACTGCTCCTTCCATATCAACATATGTCCACTGCCTAATGGGTACAGGTGAGGGAAGTTGCATAGTAGGTTGAACATTTGGCTGAACAGGAGGTTCGGCTTCTGTTGTGTTGGTGGCTTCATCTGCGGAGTCAAGAACATCTTGTGGGTTTGGATTTGCATGAAATTCCTCATCAGGTTGTGTTTCAATGAAGTGCACCCCATGAGTTACTCTAATTGAATGTTTTCGTCTTCCTACAACCCTTGTAGTCCTTCTAGTAGGTGCCATAATTTTCTAGTTAACTTGCACAGACAGTTAAAATTGAATAACTTGTTAGTGCAACAAAGAATAACATGAGATTAGTCTCTAACAATGTCAACATAAATCATAGCTTCAAACATTAACAATGCCCAAAACCCACTTGAAAAGCAATCTTGGCAAATTTAAAGAGGTGGATGTTTTCTCAAGTACTCCATATAAGATTAAATGAAAAATATTTGAAGATTAAGCATCTTATTATATACCCAATAAATTTGCTGATGATAATTGGTCAAAATTCCATCAATGTTCATTTTAAACTCACATTACATGTGAGTACTTCATAGAATAATGTCAAAAGGCATAATGTACCAAAAATTTGATGCCATAGACAATAAGATAGGATAATTCATGACATAATAAGATAGAATAAGACAACAAAACCCTTCATTCCATACACATAAATGATTTTTAAAGATGCCAAAATGCAATCAAACACCATCGAACCCAACAAAAATCCACTATTGAACAAACAATCTTGCAAGTGAGAGAGGTGGATCAAATTTGTACTGGTCACATGTAAACTCTACATGACTTGATATGAGGAAACAGTACATGGCATGACTATATATATATATATATATATGTATGTATGTATATATATATATATGTGTATGTATGTATGTATGTATGTATGTATGCATGTATGTCTACAACATAAGAATATGATAGAATTAGATGTATCAATTCACGAGGGATCATTTTTCTATCAGCAAATATGACAATAGAATGATTATACAACTTTTTCATATATTGACAGAAATGGTTTTAGGTCGTTAAATAAACATCATCGGTCTCCAACAGGTTCATCTTTGAAAATGTAGTGAGAGGTGCTTATCGGTCTTTTAGTTTTAGATTGGAGTCACATGTGTCTTGAAGATGTTGATATGAGGACATGGCATTACTATATATATATATATAGTACCATGTATTGTTTTTCCTTACATCAAGCCATGTAGAGTTTATACGTGACCAAGACAACTTAAAAGACCAAGAAAATTTGATCCACCTCTCACCGCAAGATTGTTTGTTCAATAGTGGATTTTTGTTGGGTTCGATGATGTTTGATTGCATTTTGGCATCTTTAAAAACCATTTCTGTGTATGGCATGAAGGGTTTGACTGTAATCATTTCTATTTACATGTGACCAGTACAAATTTAAAAGACCAGTATAAATTTGATCCACCTCTCTCACCTGCAAGATTGTTTGTTCAATAGTGGATTTTTGTTGGGTTCGATGATGTTTGATTGCATTTTGGCATCTTTAAAAACCATTTCTATGTATGGCATGAAGGGTTTGACTGTAATCATTTCTATTTATATATGTATGTATGTATGTATGTATGTATGTATGTATGTATGTATGTATGTATATGCATGTATGTATGTATGTATATATGTATGTATGTATGTCTATAGTCTGATAAGAATATGACAGAATAAGACAAAATAATTCACGAGGGATCATTTTTCTACCAGTCGGAAGTCACATGTAAATAGAAATGATTACAGTCAAACCCTTCATGCCATACACATAAATGATTTTTAAAGATGCCAAAATGCAATCAAACACGAAATTCTTACCAGATTTATATATATATATATATATATATATATACAATCTGCTATGATGAAACCCTACACATTCTTATTAGATTATATATATATATACAATATTCTATGATGAAACCATACACATTCTTATCAAATTATATATATATATATACAATCTACTATGATGAAACCCTACTCATTCTTATCAGATTTTATATATATATATATACAATCTGCTATGATGAAACCCTGCACATTATTAAAGACAGATTTAGAATATAACTGTGATATGATTAAAAAATGGGTAATGTTGATGTTATTATATTTGATGTATGGTATAATGCTGCTATTATAATCTTTGATTTATGATGAATGTAGGTGAAAAAAAAGTAACTATGATATGATTAAATAATGGATAATGCTAAGTTGAACAGCTAACTAAAAGCAAAATTATTGGTTTGCTTGAAAATAATGTAAACACTAAGTCCATAAATATAAATATAATGTAACTATGATATGATTAAATAATGCTAAGTTGAATAGTTGAGTGAAAGAAAAATTATTTGTATGCCTGAAATTAATGTAAACATTGAGTACATAAATATAAAAGATTATATTGAACAATGAAATAGACAACATAAATGTAAACATTAAGCCTGATAATAATGTAAACCTTGAATATATTGAATAAATAAAACATTATTCCTAATAAATATAAAAGAGTATATTGAATAATGAAACAAACAACAAAAATGTAGAACAGTATGCCTGAAAATAATGTAACCAGTGAGTACTTAAATAGAAAAGATTATATTGAATATTGAAATAGACAACATAAATGTAAAACAAAGAGGCTGAAAATAATGTAAACACTGAGTACATAAATATAAAAGATAATATTGAATAATGAAAAAGACAACATAAATGTAAATCCAATATACTGATAAATAAAAACATTTAAGTACATAAATATAAAAGATAGTATTGAATAATGAAACAGACAACATAAATGTAAATCCAGTATACTGATAAATAAAAACATGAATTTACTTATTCTAGGTGTATCGACCTGAATAAGCTCCCTTTTAAGAGGAATGAGTAGAATTTTCCTTAGTAAGCTCCGAATTCTACAGAGGATATTCAGTGAAAGCAGGGGAGAATTCGTAATGAAAATGACCGTGGGAATTCCCTCTTAAAAAATCATTTGAATGGAAAAATTGAATGCATTGAATTGTGGTGGGTGAGTTTCAAATTTGAATTTCTTGTGGGAAACAATCTGTCATTTCATTTGGCAGTGGCCATCTATGCCTGAGTTTTTTCATGGCCTTTAGGAAATCAATTTTATATTTGGTTTAATTGTCAAAATAGGTGGCTCTATTAAATTCAGTCAGATATATGAATTATACTATGTTTTTTGGTATATTAGGGAGCCTTACACCATTAACTATTTATGCAGGTACAAGAAGTAGATGGAGTTAATGCATGAAGATGTCAAGGGGTGTGTGGGTGATTGTGCAAATGATAGCTCATAAAGCTGATCAATGTTTTGTATTATGTCAGCATGTGCACCATTAACTCTTTATAATGTTTTAAATTATGTGACATTGTGCACCATTAACTGTTTATGTATACATGTAAATATAGTGCACTAGAAGCTTTAAGCCACTTGCATGGAGTGGTTATTGTAAACATCAGTGTACCTTATTTAATTCATAAATGACTTTATTTTGTGCAAGTTGACTTCTGTTGAAAACATAATTGTACCAATATATGTTTAATTTTTTTTTTTTTTGTTGGTTGGTTACAGACTAAGTAGTGAACATATACTGGTGTAATGTCTAATTTTTTATTGGCATAACTACAACATTTTAATGACTAAAATGTAAATGGATATTGGGGGGACAGGTGAACAAGGAATGAACAACAATCAGGGGTTTTCCCCTACCATTATTTCATTTCTCATTTTTGGCTCTTAGTGCATCCTTGTCATTTCATATGATGCATCTATAACTTTGTGGATGACATTGGGTATGATGTCCTTCATAAGTGTGATCTATCTTACAATATTACATTCATCTTGGTAGCCTGATGTGACGCACTGCATCCCCTAAGTTGTGAATATTTTATTCTTTGATTGGTCCTCTCTCGTAGACATTAGGCACAATGTTCCCTAAGTGATAGACCTCACATGAAATTAACAAGACTCCTTTGAACATCCTTTCCATTTTACACTTTGAATTTTTACCACCTTGCATAACACAACTTGCATGCCTATGGTACCTTCCTTTTTGTTCATCAGTTCTAAGATACGAAGCTTTGCTTGTCTCATGAAGCATGAACTAATATTTTTCCTTTGTGGTACCTTGTTAAAGTTATTAGGAGGTATAACTTTGATATGGTTGAGTGGAAAGCCCATTCAGAGGCACGACTTTCCCCATAGCCACCTTTGTGTTTGTGAGTGCATACTAACTAGCATATGTATCTTACCTTTTAGGTCTTCTCACTTCACAGACCACCATGAGTTCTATTGCCCCAGAGTAAGTATGCATTCTCTTTTTCTCAAAACCAACCTAGATCGAATCCACAACTAGTTGGACAGACCATCGAAGCTTCATTTGATTCTTTCATTTCAAAACTTGTGTGTTCCTTTTTCCTTATGTTTAGTTTGCCATGGGATCTTCATCCTGGGGGCTTGATCATCCCTTTTGATAGTTGTCATTTCATCTTGCTAACGTAAGTGCATTTGAACCCTCCTCTCAGTGTGCATGGCTAATTTAGTGTGAGTTTGAAGCAAGTTCATCCTCTCACTAAAGTGGGGGATAAATGTGTCATAGAAAACATGGCCCCATGTCATTTGCATGGCCTTTTAGGTCTCGTTTCATGATGTTTGGTCTATTTTTCTCTGATTTTATGTTGTAATGTGGCTTGAACATGCATATTTAGGTACTAAAATTCAAATAATAATGTCTTGTGAAGGTGTTGTGAAGTGTTGTAAAATATTTATATACTCTTCTAGACTCTATTCATTACAATTCACCTTAAAATCATCTTTTCATCACTAAACAAGTCCTATTTTGAAGTGTTGTGAAGTCTTGTAACAAGATTTCATGCTTTTCTAGCCTTAATTTCACTATTTACACCTTTCTTATGCTTTATTTGACCCCTTTATGCCCTTATAAGCTTTAATTAAGTGTATTTTCGAATGCAAACCCGACAAACAATATTAAATGCAAGACAATTCCTGACACCCATTTTCAAGTCCTAGGTGGGACCCATTCGCCATGGGTGGTGAATGAGTCCCCCTTGGCTCCAAATTAAAAATATTTCAAATTTTCTTTCAATTTTTATTCAAAATCACTTGATGTCGGCCTTTGATGAGGTATCAATGGGTTACCAAGGCACAAGAATGTATAAATAAGTGTTTTTACATCCATTTCAACCCCCATTCATTCAAGCATTCATCAAGTTTACTTATTCACTCATTCAAGCACTTCACATCACCTAATCAAGCATTCATCAAGCATTTTGAAGCATCCATTGACACACTTCAGATTTTCTTCAACAAGGTTTTAGTAATTCAATAACATTTGCATGTTATTTGTTTATCATTCTCTTTCATTTCATTATTCCATTAAGGGTTTGATTACCAAAGTGGGGTTTGACCAAGGAAAACCCCTATTTGCTAACCCTCAACCATTTTCCCCTCTTGTATGTGTGTTTGCAGATCTTTGTATGTAGACTTAACAAGAATTTAGGCATTGAAGAGTGGTAAAAAAGTCAACAAGGTGTTTCAAGTCAAATCAACCTCATTTTAAGCTTGGAGAAGGTATTATGTCTATTTCCTACAGAATTGACTTTGGCAACCCGATAAGTAGAAATCCTCAAATCTGGTGTTGCAGAGTTGTTTCTTGATTTCTCAAAATTTTGGGAGAGGAATAATTCACCACCAGTGGTGAATGAGTCCCACCTTAAGGATATAAATCTAAGTTTTGTCAGATTCTGAATCCCAACACTCAAAAACATGTTCTTGATAGTTTTCATCATAAGCAGGACTGATTCACCACCCTGGACGAATGAGTCCCACTGGTGATTTTCTATCATTCTAGACAGCATCCAAAACATTCTAGTATCTTCATCAAAACTCCATGTGCACACTAATTCAACTCATTTCTTTTTGTTCTGCACTTATTCATTCATAGCTCTTTGTTTGCATATCACATTGTGTTTTCCAACATAGCATAAATCTTAAGTTTTGCATACATAATCAATCATTTAGATCACTTAATTGTATTTAGTTCATTTCATTTAGTCTAAATAACATCCTGCATTGCATAATTTGAATAAACCTAGCTAGCATTTTTGGCCTACCTCTCTCCTTTTAGATTCAAAACCCTAGAAGAGTTAGAGAGTCTTGTGGTGCCAAAAATCTATGGTTCACATATGTACACACACACACACACAAATATATATATATATATATATATATATATATATATATATATATATCTACACACATACATATATATCCATAGATATATATAAGGTTTTGTTGAAAAGAGTGTATATATATACATGTATACATATTTATATACTATACATATACATATATGTATATATATACATACAAACATATATTTATATATTATACATACATATGTATACATTTATACATGTACATATACATACGTATATATACATATATATATACATACATATATGTATATATATATATATATATGGGTATGTGCAAGATCATCATGGAAAAAACATGCCCTTAAGTGGCAAAAAAATAAGAAAAATTAGAGTAGGAAACTTGACGTAAAAAATTGAATAATTTATCTATATTATTTCAAAAATATGTAAGAATAGAATCTGTATAAAATTGAATGTAGTTTCTAAACTACTAGGTTTATTTAAAAATAAATAAAAATTATTTGGTGAAAATTTGAAATTTCAATGCAGTAGTACTTAAATTTGAGGGAAAAAGTAAGAAGTAGGTGTCTATCCGACCACCCTAACCATGATAAAACGATAATATATTTTTAGAAGATTTTAGATATACATAGAGGAATCATGTCCCGATGTGATACATATTTTTTTTTGTAATTTTTTTCCAAGTAAATAATTAATTATGAATTTTTTATTACAACTTTTAAAAAATATAAAAACTCATATGTCTGACCACCTTAACTTGGTCAAAACTTCATGAAATTCAATTTTTTTTAATATATGGTAATGCAAAGCATAGAATGTGATGCATGTTTTGGATTCAAAAATGTGATACCATTTAGAGAAAGCTATAGATGTTTTTAATCAACCTATCAATTAGGACTTTGGTGCGTCAATTCAAATATAAAATGAATAATAATTATTTATTAAATTCAAAGTAAAAGCATAATTTATATTGGTGAAAAACTGAGAATCTCCTTTAAAAACCCTTTTCGTTTCATCAATTTTGGTTTAAAAAAAAGTCGTCAGCCATATGGGTCATCATATCACTTACATATTTTGGCCCATCATGATCCTCCACATACCCATATATATATATTTATTTTTAATTTTTTTTTAATAAAAGAGGGGTAAAAACTTTATTGAAAATCAGATAAGAACATTACAACCAAGAAAAAGGGAGCATGCCCCAGAAATCAAAGAAGCAACAAAGCAAGTACAAAAACAAAATCAACTATCTTCTAATATCCTTCGATCCTCTTCAAGGAATCTATCCAAATCCTGCCACAACTTAGGGGAAACTTGCATCCAATCCTTGATCTTCCAGCCAGTATCATGCTCAAAATCCCATTTAGCCAAGCAGTCAGCAACCTGATTCCACTCCCTTGGGATATGAACAAATGAAACCACCTCCATCCTGGAGCTAACCTGAAGAATACGCTGAACAACTAAAGCCAACTTCCAATTAATATCAGACATATTTCTTTCATTCAACAGATTAATCAAGATCTGTGAATCCGCTTCAAAAATAACCTTTTTCCATCCCAAAGCAAGGGACCGCTCCACAACATAAAGAATCGCCATGCCCTCCATGAGATTAACAGTCTTCTCCCCCTCATGGATAGATAAAATAAATATCACTAAACCCCTAGAATCCCTGCTGACCCCACCAATCCCAGCAGGCCTAGGATTACCTTGAGAAGAACCATCAGAATTTATCTTCAAGACTCCATCCAGAGGAGGCAGCCACCTACCCATCTGTTGCACTCTCCTGGTCCCATGCCTGCTTCTGCTGGACCCACCAGAAGAAGAATATATCCCTTGAAGACCCAATCTATCCACCAACTCAACATCCCCTTTCGCCAGGGGGAAAAATGCTTCACTCTTAGCCACAACCAACTCCTATATCATACCTAATATATGCATCCAAACTTGTTGACCCACCAATTTAACCCCACATAATATCCTATGATTTCTCTCCAACCAGGTCTGCCAAAGAAGAAAAGTAGGTCTAATGTACCAAACATCCTGCAAAAAGGAGGCTAACAAGGGGAGTCTTCCCAAACTATCCCAGAACTCCACCAATGAGGAAGCATGAACACAAGGTTGCTTCCAAACTTCCCACCACCAATGCTAGAGTTGAACAACAAAGGGACATCAGAAGAACAAATGTGAGGAATTCTCTTCCTCTTTCCCATAGAGAACACAA
>VDFB02080639.1:0-219859 GCA_007258455.2 Sequoia sempervirens | reverse complement strand
TTTGTTTCCAGTCATGCATGCAACAAATCAGAAGGAAGGATTGAAAAATCTCTCCAATCAACCCATGTATTTGTTAGAATCATAAATCACAGAGAATGTTTCCACTTCAAAGGAAGGTGAAACATTGAGTTTCAAATTTTTTGTCATCTTCTTTTCATTCTCTTCTCTCAAAAAATTGAACGCATGAAAACATACTTTGAGAAAGGGAAGATATTTTTCATAACCAGTGAATGGTTATGTGTAACCTATCTACATCATTAAGTAGAGTAGGTTAGGTTAGGTTTGATTTTTGTAAATAAGTGCTTTGCACATGCTATTTCCTCTTCTCTAAGGTTGTAAGCATGTAATTTTCTATACAAGTTGTTGCTCTAAAAAATTGTAGCAGATATTTTGGCATTACAGATGACTGGTTAGTGTAGTAAAAATAATGATGAAACAATCTGAGTTGGTATTTAATGTAAGAGATCAAGTTGAAGCTCTCAAAAGTTGAAGAAATTGTTTGCATGGAACATGGAGAAAGTGAACTACAACTCATGCATGATGGTTGCATGGAAAACTAAGATAAAAATCAGGAGCTACTTGGAGCAACTACTAAAAAATAATGAATTTGAAGGCTCATTATGAGTTGCAAAGGGACCTGCAACATTTTAGGTGTGGGGGAGATGAGACAAAAAAATGTCTCATCTATTAGCCAAATAAAAGCATAGATTTTTCTTAGTTATGAAGTTTATCAAGACTGAGCATGATGAGGGAAGTAAGAGATTTTCAGTTGAAGTAGTCAAGATTTCATCATATCTTGAAAATTATGATTTGGGTTCTTGAGATTTTTGGATAAAAATTTGGAGACAAGTGTTGGAAATAGGATGCCATTTAATTGCAAATCCTAAACATTAATTATTTCATGTATATCCTAAGTTCTTGGAATTTGTTCAACAACACTAAGATTAGGATGAGATTAATATTTGATGAAATAAATCATGAAATTGACATTTGTAGTTATTCCTAAATAATAGGAACATGTGGGTGCACACATGGTAAGGTGACACTCGCCTTGAGTTCAGTTAACTATTCATAGTAAGAGATAATACTTCTGAAGGCATGTAAATATCCTATGAGTTAGGTTTTGATGTTTGCATGCATGAAGTTTAATTTAGTTTAGTTTAGTTCAATTTAGTTCAGAATCAGTTTAGTTTAGTTTAGTTCAGTTATGGTTCAATTGTCTTCAGTTAGTTTTAGTTGTATGTTAGTTGACTTCAGTTAACTTGGAATGCATGGCGAATAACTTGAGTTGTATGATAGATAACAGGGACTACCTCCAGTTAATAGGTGATGACCATTCTTGCATGAATGGTGTTGAGTAAATGTTTCACTTAACAAGAAATCACTTGGAGCCAACTTGGGTTCCCAAGAGGCTTTCTTGGAATTCCCTCTCTTGCATGTTGAGATATTTCTGAAGGCTTAGTTAAGTAGGATTACTTTTGGGTGCCAACTTTGAGGAGGAGCTTTGGAATTATCAACAAAATGAAGGTTGAGTTGTGACTTTAGTTTGGGACACCCAAATGGATGAAGCACATGTTTTAGCATTGTTCTTCACGAAATAACCCTATTTGCATGAGATATGGCGTACCTTTTAGGGATAGGGCTTGAGCATTGTAATTGTAACTCATGTTGAGTTTACAAAGCTGATTAAAGCCTATATATCTCAAGCAAGTTGAATAGAGTTTTTATTGCAGGCTGTGAAGAAGATTGGTGAAGGCAGAAGAATCATTCTTAAGCAAGAATTGGAGCTATTGTATTTCAGAGATTGAATAATAGAATAATTCTTGGTGGATTTTTTTCCTGAAAGGGTTTCTCCATGGTACATCTTGTGTAATCTTTCTAATATCTTGTCTAGTTCTTCTATCAACTTCTGTCTACATTCTACAATAGTAAAATGGATTAATCAAGATAATCACCCACCAAGAATATATGTAACAAGGAAAAGCTTATTTAGATCAACAATATTAAGATTTTATAGAGTATTAAGCTAAGAAAACATCTCATTTTTCAACAACAAGAAGGCGAAAAAACCCATTAAATTTCATGAAAACCTAGTTCATGGTTTGAGAGAAAACTTCACTAGTCCATGCACCGGAATTTGTTTGCTTCCATGCTCCGAAATTTTCAAAATTTGTTCATTCATTTGCTTCTATGCTCCAAAATTTTTGAACTAAGTATGATAGCATTTATGAAGAGGTTGAGCAATCAAGGGACGATAGTTGCAAGTATTAAGGAAATTGGACTTACTTGGACAAAAATTGAGAGAATATAGGGGCAGTTGCAAATATCTAGGGGGTTGTTCAACCCAGTTTATGAGCAGTTGAGAGAATATAGGAGCAAATTTAAAAGTTTTAATGATAGAAGAGATCAAAGGAAGACTTATTCAACACTCTAACACTTTTTTGGATTAGTTTAAAGGGCTGAAAAATAGGGATTATTGTTTTGGAAAACCAAAAGAGATCGACTCAAAAAATAAGAGTGAAGACTTATCCTTTCTTTCTCCACACATGTTCCTAGTTTCTAGCAAACTGTTGCACAACTATGAGGCTCATCTTTTATAATTTTATAAATGCATTGTAATCAAGGAATCAAGGGGGAATTGGAAAGGCTTGTTTTATCCTGAGGATATATGATAGTTTCTAGTTTCATTTCAAGCAATGTATTTCCAAAAAATTTAGAGTAAATTTGAATTCAAGCAAGCTTGTCATTTCCAACAAAGTGTGAAGTAGTTTAGCATTTTCAATTCATGCAAGTGAGTCTTATATTAGTTTCCTTTCATGCAACTTTCCTTTTATGCAAGTGTGCTCTAGAATAGGTATGATTTCTACAAGTTTGATTGTAGAATGGACTCTCAAGCAAGTTTTCTCCATTCTCTTTTGCATATAGCCATGGACACTGCCTTGGATTGATAGGTTAAATGATGAGGATTGCAACAAACACATCACCTAGTCTCTTTCATGTTTTAAAGTATTATGCTCCTTTCAAGCGACATCCCTCTCTTACAAACATGTGGCTCTCTTAGCTTGGGCTTGATCTCGCTCGACCATCCTTTGGTCCCTTTCTTATATAATTTTCTGAGTTTGAGGGTCAGGAGCCCCCAACACTACTACTATAACCTATAGAAAATGAGGGGTTGGAAATGCTAGTGGTTGTTGTGGTGCCTTCCCTGGACCCTGCCCCACCTATCTTGGAATCTATACATGGGCTTGTCCTCACCCTTTGCCTCTACCTCCTTAGCCTCCTACATGTACCCCTATCAGGTGTGTAAGCCTGATTGTCCAATGTTGGGAAAACCATGCATCATATCCTATTGTAGTTCCTAGATCATTAGGCTCGCCTACGTAAACCCATGGTAAGGGAACCAAATACCTGAAATCAGCAGCAACATCTGAGGCCCCCACTCTCCAATCTCTTTATAAGTCTTAGTATAGATAGCTCTGTAGTCATCTCCTAGGGTATCCTACTAATCCTCAAACTGTTTGGCCACTTGGTTTGGCAGATACCTCTCAATGATATGGATGGATTGACCCAAAAGCCAGTGGGTCTATCGACAATATACTAAATGCTCAACATCATCATCCCAGGCCTATGCTTGTATCCATGGCCTCCAGCAGAACCGATTCATGTCATCAATAGTCTTTCACCAATATGTTATATTCGTTGTGCTAGTATGATGCAAAGTGGTCATGCCCACATATTGGTAGGAGATTTAGCCCTCCTCGTCTATGTCTCTAAGATAAATAACTCACTTGAGCACCACTATGTGCTCTCATGCCCATATATGTAGCAATGTAACTCTGAAAAATATGTTGGATCCCTCTCTATACACCACCTGGTGCATATCATGGTATAAGGTAGCCAATATGTATGGGCCCTAAGTGTAAACACAAATTTCATCTAGAATCCTCTATAGTATGACATCCTGGAGGAAACATCTTGCTCCTCCTATCAGGCATGAGGATTCCCATGATGAGTCTTGCAATAATGAGTGCAAGATTCTTGGATTGACCGACGAAGTGTCATAGGTCAATATGTCCTCCCACTAGTTGAACATCCTCCATGCCTAGTGCTTTGAGCATCACATCAAGCCCTAGTCCTACATCGTAAATGATCCTCTCCCCATGGATTGACACCCATAGAATCCTCTAGACATCTTCTAGAGTCATTGTCGCCTCACTTGTTGAAAGGTGAAACAACGAGGTCTTAGAGTGCCATCGCTCTACAAGTGCGATCATCATAACCAAGTGTGTTCGGATCTTTGGCATGCATGCGATATGGTATTAAAGTCCTATAACTCCCAAAAACATGATGTTGAACTCACTTAACCAAACCATCTGCTCAAGAATTTGATTCCTTCACTCTCATGAAAGCAATGGATGGAAGACCTCTTGCATGCAATAATGCACACAACATCAATTTACTAAAAAAGTGGAAAAAAAACCTAAGTCAAAACCTTAAAAATGCAAAAGACAGCCTTTAATGCAAAGGTGTTGCACTATTAACTTAGAAAAAGTGTCGACAATAGTGTCACCAAAATACAAAGGCTTTGCTATTTGGAAAAAGCATTTCCATAATGAAAAATTGTCTCTGAAGCCTATGCAAAAGCACCACAATATTTAATGCAAATGCATCAATAAAAGCAAAAGCATCGCTAAATTTTCAAATTCCAATGCATATTCCTAACAATGATGCCTCATTGCAAAGGCATTGCTATATTTCGCAAAGGTATGGCATCACATTTCAAAAGTGTCAGACAAACTATAATGCCTTTGTTTGCCCTAATCTAGCCTACATTTCACTACCTAGAAAAGTGTGAATGAGAGGTTTTTCAGGGTACATACCAGTGGTCCTACATTTTTTGGACACTGGAACTCATGGAATTGATTTGCTTGGTGTGGGGGAAGTACACGACATGCCATCTCATCAGGTGCTTTGGAGGAACTCTATGCAAAATCATAGGTTCTCTCAGAATTCTCAAAATCTAGGGGTGCAAATTAGCTTCAAATTCATCAAAATTCACATATATGCATTGCCAAACCTAGGGTTTTTTCCCTGTATCTCCATTTTCTCGCTTTGCAACCTATCATGGTCACTTCATCAGGTTCTTAGGACTTTCTTTTCGTCATCATCGTAGCTGAATCATTCCCGTAATCTTATCATGAGATCAACCTAAAATTTAGTTTTTCTGCTCGATCTCTTGAGGGGATAGCATACCAACATTCTATTGTTCGTTGGGGCATAATGGGGCATCCAAAAAAGTCAAAAAAATTTAAATTTTGATATGTGCAGTATCAATTCTTCAAAGCAACACAACAGGTACCTCGCTTCAAAGAGGGGCAAAATGTACACTTAAAAATGTTCTAATTATATCACAAAGCGAGATTTCAATTACTAACACCATTTCTCTCCTGATTCACTAATTTTCATCTATTTAATTAAATAATGTAAATTGCTTAGTTAAATTCACTATTTTCTCCTATTAATTAAATAATGTCAATTATTTGATTAATTCATCATCTTTCACATTGATTTTCTTCTCTTTTGATTAAATAATGAAAATTATTTAATTAAATGTTATAAATCCCTCTTTGATTAAATACTTCCTAATTGTTTAATTAAAACTCTTAATTCCCTCCACTTGCACAATTAAATAATTTCTAATTTAATTAATTGGTTAATTTCCTCCAATCATTCAAAGAATATTCTCATGAAATATTCCTCCAATTCAAATTCAAATATTTCCCTCCACATGGGAATATCTCTCAAATGTTCCTAAACATAAGGGACAAGCCATTTGAACCCTTGATTAACATCTATGATCCATGCCATTGAGTAGCCTCAATCCTTGATTTGATCATTGATCCATTTCATCTTCTCTTATTCAAATTCATCCATTGATTAGCCAATTTGATCCTAGCCATTGATTCATTCTAAAAATCTATAAATAAATCTCATTTTACATGAGAATATATTCACAATCACTTGAGCAAAGTTACTCTACTTATTTTCATACTCACCTTGAGCTATTAAGACCTTTTGTGAATCACCATTGCCATCAATTCAATCAACCTCTTGAAGCATTGCATCATCAATCATGGATTAGGCTTGAAGATAAGCACTCCACATTAGTTTCAACATTAATCCCCCAATGGGATGAGGTTTTCATTTGTTAATCAAACTTTTGATTGGAATTGCATTACCATTTCATGTTTCATTAAGCTTTGTTAGGTAATTGCAAGAAGCTCATTTGAATATGGCTTAGTTAGATCAATTGCCTTGTTTCTTAGTTGACTCTTATGCTATTTCATTTGATTAATCTTCCATGTTCGCAAAGCCCATATAAAGTTTTCTTCAATTTGTAGACCATATTAGAATCTTCTGATAACTGAAAACCTTTATGTTGTTCAATATATACCTCTTATTCTAACTCACCATTCAAGAATGAAGATGTGACATCCATCTGATACACTTTGAAATCTTCATGTGTTGCAAAAGCCAAAAACATCCTAATGGATTCCATTCTTGCTACTTGAGCAAAAGCCTCTTCAAAATCTATTCCTTCCACTTGTGAGTAGGCTTACACAGAAGTCTAGCCTTATTTCTAATAACTTCTCCATTTCATTCAACTTGTTCTTGAAAACCCATTTGGTTCCTATCACATTCTTGTTTGTTGGTCTTGTGATCAGTTCCCATGTTCGATTCTTCTCAATTCGCCTCAATTTTTCTTCCATAGCTTTGATCCAACTCTCATCCTTGCATGCTTTAGTTACTATTTTGGGTTCTATCTCATAAAGTAAATAAAAGTTTGTTAGAAACCAAGATCAGAAATGCAAACCAAAAAACCTTCCACATAAGAGAAAAAACAAATAAAAGCAAAGCTATTGCAAGAAGATGTGCAAATAATATTATTCAGGAATTCAATAATTACATGAGATGATTTTCTTTATAAAAGAAAGTATGCACAACCTTAATCTTATCTTGAGCAACAAGATAGCTCAACAAGATAAGGATGACAACTATTAACTTAGGAATTAAAATATTACCTAAGTAAACTTATGCAAGTGTAATAATTAATTAATTACACTAACAACCCCCCATAAATGCAACTTAGGGAGACTAAAAAAGCATGCACCTAAATGCTAGGATGAATGCAAGAAAGCATGAATGGGTCCCAACAACAAGGCCTGATCAGGTACCCATGTACAAATGCAATGAATGAGAAAGAGGAAAACCCAGTGGGACAAAACCCCCCTCAATGAGATGACCTGTTGCAAAGAAGCACTAGAAGAACACTGTGGAGTAACATTGGAACCAGAATATGAAAAGCAAGGAAAGATACTTATGTCTACAAGAAACCAAATGAGAATCACTGAAGGACTCAGGAAGAATCATAATAATGCAACAACAGACCCGATGCCACGAAACACTAGAAAACTCACAAACTGGAACAACCCTGGAATCTGTGAAGCAACAGTAGATGTTATGATGACAAAATATTGAAACTGTGTATCTCGATGCCGATTCCAAACTGAGACTAAAACTCTTCCATGGGAACAAGTACCATAAAGACTCTTGAACATTAACCATAAAAACATGGCCCTAAAACTGAGATGGATCTGAACCAATGCAGATCAATAACCATAGGCTCCCAATTTGAAGTGTGAACCAATGTGAATCTAATATGTTTCAAGCTAGAGCAAGATGTGGCCAAAAGAAACTAAGAAACCAGATATAACCCATGCGAGTTGTCATCAATAACAAGATGGAGATCAAAGTGCATGCACACTCTAATCATATTATTATGCAAGAAACCCCCCTGATGGAACTTTATCTCAATTCATTTATTACAATAACCCAATGATTGTAAAAGGAGAGAATGCTAAACATGAATAAATAGAAAATAAAATGATGGGATACTGAAATGAAGTACAAAGATTCAATTTTCACCCTTCCATCTGCCAAAACATCCAAGTAATCTCCAAAACACCCATCGGGAAAAATATGGAATAATGATCAACCTGGGGCAGATACAAAAAAAAGTGCATGGAAAACAACATAGATCTCCTTAATACCTTTCCAACGCTGCAAAGATGGCAAAAATCAGAGATCGTGGAAAAAATTTATGAGCTCGGAAGCCATAAGTGAACATATGACTTCAAACAGAAATAAATGCAGCTAAACAGAAAAATAATGAAAAATAAACTACGCCACAGGATAGTGCTCGGAATCAACTTTTCGTGATATCTTATTTGCGAAAAAATGATATCGTATGCAAAAGTTACACCCATTTTCGTGAAAAATGCTCTAGGAAGGCCAATCTGGCCTATAGGGCCCCCAGGGGGCTAAAAAAATTTTGGCCCCTAGTCCTATGCGCAACCAAGGGCTGGCGGGTTGGGGCTGCGATGGAGCCCTCGGTCCTCCATAGGACCGTTGTTGGCACTACAGGGCCGACCGGGGGCTGGGCGCATAGCGCCTGGTTCCCCATGTGACCGCGACTAGTGCATAAGGGGCCTGTGGGGGTTGGATTTGGGTTAGTGGCGCTTGGGCAGTGGAGGTCAGTGGTGGTGGCAGACCAACAACTGCCTAGTGGTCACCCAATGGCCGTCGGGCGGCGGGATTCTTGAAAACTAGAGGTGCATGCATAGAACCCGAAAAGGCACATTTTTTTATTTATTTTTTGATTTGCGTGCCTTGAGAAGGGAGCTGGGGAGGCCGTACAACCTCCATGACAATTTTTTTTGCCTCAGAAACAAATTTCACCAAAATCAAAGAAACAAAAGGCAATCTAAGGGTTTTTGGCCACTGTGAATGCAAAGGTGACCTCCGTTTGTGCCCAAAATGCTCTGAAAAATCAGCTAGCCCCAGAGCTTGCAAAAAATCACCGAGCTTGAAACCCTCACGGATCTAGCAAATGATGACCAAAATTAGAAAAATAAAAGCCAATCCTGACTTTTTCTAGCACTCTGAATCCAATGCAAAGGCCCAATCTGATCCAAAACACTGCATAGATGAACTTAAGGCATGAAACCCTCGAGGAATCTTGAATGAACTTTGCAATGATTTTCTCAAAAATCTGAGAAGGGATTGCAAATCAAGGCTCTGATACCATGTTAGAAACCAAGATCAGACATGCAAACCAAAAAACCTTTCACATAAGAGAAAAGCAAAGCTATTGCAAGAAGATGTGCAAATAATATTATTCAAGAATTCAATAATTACATGAGATGATTTGCTTTATAAAAGCAAGTATGCACAACCCTAATCTTATCTTGAGCAACAAGATAGCTCAACAAGACAAGGATGACAAATATTAACTTAGGAATTAAAATATTACCTAAGTAAACTTATGCAAGTGTAATAATTAATTAATTACACTAACAAAGTTTACCTGTTCCTTTGTCACAACAACTCTTCTTCTTATTAGTACACCTTTGCTCTTATCTCCAATGATTTGATCCTCAGAATGATTCTTCTACACATACTTAGGAGTCTTGGGATTCTTTTTTGGAGCTTCTTCCTCTTCCACGGTTATCTCTTTGACTTTCTCTTCTTCTTCTTCTTCTTCTTCTTCTTCTTTGTAAGGGGGTTCATCAGATTCATATCCTTCTATCAATACTGAGTTCTAATGAGATTCTCCATCCACTTTGACACTTGCACTTTCAACTATTTTCTTTAGCCTTTTATTATAGCATGTGTATGCCTTTCTCTTTGTAGAGTAACCAAGGGAGATACCTTCATCTAATCTTGCATCAAAATTTCCTAAGTTCTCTTCATCTCTTCTAATATAACATTTGCTTCTAAACACTCTGAAATATTTTACAGTAGGAGGTTTTCCATACCATAGTTCATAGGGGATCTTTAAATTGTTCACTCTTTCTTTTCTATTGTTAAGAATGTACACTGTAGTATTAATAGCTTCTTTCTAGTAGACTTCTGGTAGATTTGCTTCCTTCATCATGGTTCTTGCTACTTCTTGAACTATCCTATTCTTCCTTTCCACAAGTCCATTCTACTGAGGAATCCTAGGAGCTGATAAATGCTTCTTTATCCCATGATCTTCACAAAAATTGTTAAAATCATTGGAGGTGAGCTCACCACCTTGTTAGACCTCAAACATTTGATTTTCAAATCCATTTCTTATAGACTTAAATGCTTTAAACTTATCTAGGGCTTCTGATTTTTCTTTGAGAAATGTCACCCAAGTCATTCTAGAGTAATCATCAATCAACAAAATAAAATACCCGTCACCTTGAGAGCTTCTTATTCTGGTAGGTCCCCATAGGTCTGTATGCACCAACTCCAAAGGTCCTACGGTAGAATATTATTTAGTTTTGAACCTCTTCTTTTTCTGCTTTCCAAACTAACACTCCTTGCAAAGTGCACTGATAGGCTTTGTAATTCTTGGTAGATCTCTCACAACTTTAGTAAAACTAATCTTTACTAGGCTATCAAAATTGATGTGACCCATTCTTCTATTCCATATCCAAATTTCAATTATTTGAGACATAAAGAACTTAACACCACCACCTTTGAGATGATAAATATTTCCTTCTTTCCTTGTTCTAGCTCCAACCAATGTCCCAGAGCTTTCTTTTCTGTTTTCACAACCATCATCCTAAAACACCAAATTTTATCTTTTGCTACACATTTGTCCTACATTGAGAAGATTATGATGGAGACCCTTGACATAAATAACATAATCTATTTTATGCTTTCCATGAAAACTAATTAAACCTTTTCCACAAATCTTAGCAAATGTATCATCACCGAACTTAACAAGACCACTATCATACTTTTCAAGCTTAACAAACTTACTCTTATCACCAGTCGTATGATTTGAGCATCCATTATCAATGATCCAATAATTTCTCTCTTCTCTTGCACATGAAAATAAGTCAACATAGTTCCTTCAATACTGTGACTTATTTTCATAGTAATTTCCTTCATACATCTTTCAAGGTCAGTAGAATTAGCTCCAACATTTAAAGCCATGAACAAGCATTCATCACCTCCATCATTTGGATAGTTCCTTCAATACTGTGACCTATTTTCAGAGTAATTTCCTTCATACATCTTTCAAGGTCAGTAGAATTAGCTCCAACATTTAAATCCATGAACAAGCATTCATCACCTCCATCATCTGGATAGTTTGATTCCTCATCATCAGACACACCACTATCTTCTTTAACATAATAACTCTTTTTGACAGATTTACCTTTATGATCTTTATGTTTTTCATTTGCAACTTTGATTAGACATTTAGAAGCATAATCACTTATCTTTCCACAATTGAAACATTTGAAGGGTAACTTGCATTTGTATTTTCCAATGCCCTTTTTCAAATTTCTTACAAAATTTTCTTCTACCTCACCAAGATCATCTAGATCAAATTCATCACTCTCTTTCTTGTTGAATTTAAAATCAATTTATTTCCTTGTAGCATCTTCGTCAAACTCTCTTAATTCAAAAGTAGTGAAAGCACCAAGAACTTGATCTCTAGAATACCGATTCAAATTATGAGCTTCCTCAATAGAAGAAACTTTAGCACTATAAGCTTTAGGAAGAGTTCTCAATACCTTTTTCACAACTTCGCTTTCTTCTAGTTTTCCACCAAGACCATTGATGGCATTGAAAACTTAATCCACTTGGAGCATGTAGCCGACAATATCTTCATCTTTTGACATCCTTAGGGTTTCAAATTTGGCTTTGAAATTCTACATCTTTGCTTTCTTGATATTATCATTTCCTTCATAAATGCTCTACAACTTTGTCTATATCTCTTTAACAATTTGAGGCTTATCACCTTCACAAGTTTTGAATCAAAATGCCCACTCAAGATAGCATTCATTTCTTTGCCATTATTCTCATAATCTCTGATCTCATCATCACTTGCTATAGGAGTAGTAGGCATAATTTATCTAGTTTTAATTGAATTCCAAACACCAAACCCTAATGAGATGAGAAAGGATTTCATCCTAGCTTTCTAGAAAGCATAATTTGATCCATAAAACATAGGCACTTTGATACCATTCATGTTCGCCATTGAATCTACCTCAAGTAGTTAAGCTTCTTCCTAGGAACCATATCTTTGATACCAATTGTTAGACACACAGGACAACTAAGAGGGGGGGTTAATCAGTTGTATATTAAAACATTCAAACCCTCATTAACCTTCAAACCCTTATTATGCATCAACATGAATGTAAACAAATTGAAACATCAACACATCAACAACCATACACAATAGCATACTAGATTTACATGGAAAACCCTAATAAGGGGAAAAAACCATAGTGAGGATTAAATTGTGCATATATATGAATAACAACACCAAATATAATAAGATCATTGTCAGAAGGGCTCACTGCCTAAAGGAAATAAATGGCTCACTTCCCAAAGGACTCACTATCCGGAATATAAGAGAATAGAAGAAGACTATTACAAGGAGGTTCACTACCTCAGAGAAACAGGAAGAACCACCACAACAACTCTACACCATTTGCAACCTTCGACTCACTGCCTCCAAGAACTTCAGGTTCACTAAAAATGTAGACACCTTCTACTCATTGCATCTGGTAGCCTTAGGTGTTTAAGATCACACTCAAATCATCACACTCGATCACATTTATATCTCACTTCACCTCTACAACATCTCCAACAATTGAACTTGGTTACTATCCTCCACAACCTCAAGCAACCTTATTTAGGTTGGCCTTAATGAAACGTATGCACCTCAAACGTGCAACCAACAAATAGGTTAACACCAAACACTTGCGAGGTGGAAAGAAGTGAAGGCATACCACACTGAGGGTTAACAAGGACCCAAATCCAGACAAAAATGCTACACCACGTTGCACAAACAATAAAGCACATCCACAAGTAACACTAACACGACAAGGCGACCAAACTTGTATTAACACTACCAAATAATCAATTCACTCTTCACCAAGTTTGAAAACATCCCTCGGACCACAAGACAACATCATACAACATCCCAAAATATTCAACAACACTGCCACAACCACCTGTAGCTGAGAATACTATCATCTTGTGCAACTAACAACATTGTCACAAACATACAACTCACTAACCAACTTTTCGGAACACCTAAACACACAAAAATCCAATGTAAGGTAGATAAAAACAATATTAGCAAGTTCCTAAATCCTCAAGACAAGAAACCTCAACACAGAGAAATACAAAGTAATTCCATTTCTCTCAGACAACCTTCTTCATAGTCCAACAAACTGTCAAACATATCTTTCACTACCGCTCGATCCAGATACTGAAACTCTGGATATAACACCTCTAATCATCTCATCCAAAGCACACAAACACATCTTCAACCATGAAGAAATGTGGAGCACAACACATAATACAGCTTTGTCACCTTGTACGCTCTCTTAACAAATTTTCTCAAAAGCACTTGGAAACTAAGTAAACCAGTTGCATTAGCAACACCTACTCAACACCACAAACACCTTCTCATCTCAACCAAACTAGATATTGCAACAATCTCCCCACCTGCAACACAACAATCTTCCCATCTGTAACACCTCAACACCATACCAGAGGTTGACATAGGTTGAAATCAATGACAACACTAAAGACAACATAGTGCAACAATATTCCTATTGGCATCAATGACAACAGTGCAACAATCTCCAACAAATTTTGTTATTTCTTTATGCTTGAGCATTGTTAAGTGGAAGAATTTCATGTTCCCATCTCTTTTAGTTAGCCAGAAGGCTCTTGATTCTACCTCTAGAAAGATTCTTCCTTAGCCACCATAGAATGAAAAAGATCAAGAGATCTCTATCTCTATTATAGAGCTCCCATTTCATGCCATTAATATGAATTTTATTGTCTAAGTGCTCCAACTCCTTAGTGGTTTTCTTTTGAAAAATTATATTGCCAAAGGTCTCTATATTCTAATTCTTAATATTATAATTTACATTTTAAATTTTCCCAAGAATTTTGAACACTGTTGAATGTTTAACTTTGATCTTACACCATTCCTTAATCCTATCCTTGAGGTCTAGGTAGAGAAGCCACACATTCTTGAATCTAAAAGGAAATCTCCCTATCTTCCCATCTAAATCAGGGCTGAACAATAATAGGTTAAGGTTAGAGTTAGAACCAACTTTTGATAGAGGAGAGACAAAAAACAAAAAAGGAGAATAAATACTTAATAGAATCAAGAAAAATTATCAAGCTTAACCTATATAATCGTATCTCCTATCCTTCTACTTGACTAGGTGAATGTGGGACATCTTAGTTTGAAATTCATTAGCTCACACTTAGATATAAGATTCACTTGATCTTCCATGATGTCAATGAACTCTAGTTTACCACCTTTCTTCTCCTTTGAATAAAGAGATATGTTGAAGTCCCTAGCAATCATACATCTTAATTCCTAACAAGACTTTCTAGATTTAATTTTATCTTAATAAACATTAGATGATTACCATATTGGAATATCTTCTTTGTTAGTGATTAAGATATGGTGCTTATTATTAATTAAACCTTACCATTAGCCACTTGAGGATCCGAAATGGGCTATATTCTTAATTAAAAACTTTATTTTTAACTTTTGAAAAACTATTTTTAAACATTTTGACTTCTTGAAAGAGGAGAAAAGAGAGATTGTGAAATTTCTTAAAATTCCTTACTAATTTATGTTTATTTGGACCATTCAATTGTCCAATAGTATAAGTCATTTTTTTTATGTTTATAATATTTTAGAGTTGTTGAGCTCCAAAATACTCTAGCTACCATTAGAAACTTCTTTCTCTGCTTGAAACGAGATCCTTTCATATTCAATCTTTGTCTCTTAGCATCTATTTCTAGATTTGTTATTTTCTTCACATTTCTAGTAACTCACAAATAATATTGAAATCTATTTTATTTCAAGTTTGAGAGAGGAACTCTTCTAGTTTAATTATGGAATACCAAACAATTTATTTCTTTGAGTCTTTGTAAAAATTTACTTTCCTACTTTGATTTTCTACTCTTGGGATTGAATCCTTCTTGCTCATTTTCTCTTTATTTGCTAAAGGAGGACAATTTAAAGATTGGATTATCTCTTCGGATTGATTTCTCCTTCTTTAAAGGTTGGAACCACTAAAATTTCTTGGTCACTTTGTTCCCTCTTTCTATCCTTTCTTGGAACTATCAAATCTATAATCTCCCTACTTTGGGACTTTAGAACATGAATGTGGGATACACTTTTTTACTACTCTAGACCAAAATTTGAAATTTTTGCTTTAAAGGGTTATCTTCACCTTGAAGAGGGTTAAGATTTTGTCACAACTGTATAATCAAACTCTCTTTGAACAACACTTTCAACTTATTTTTTCCAATAATTAGGCTTATAACTTCATTTATATCTTGTTCCTAGGCACCCAACTACCTCCCTATCGAGCTTTCTTCATTTTATTCCTTCTTTCTCCTAACCATAAGATTCCTCTTTTTGATTAAATGATTCCTAGAAAAGTAACATAATTTGTGCATATTTCACAAACAAGAGATGATCCTTCATGGGTAAAAGAACAAAATTGTGTCACACTTTATAAAAGAAATGACCGATACAAATAAAGAATTTCAACTTTAATCGCATAAAAGTGATATTTATACATTTTGAATTTAAAAATTATGTAAATGGATGATTTTTTTTTGTAAATTTAAGAAAACAAATTGGGGTACTGAAAATTTCAAAGACAAAAAAGTCGATGTGACGTCACGAAAAAGGAGTAATTTTTTTATTTTCTTTTATTTTTTTTCTCCAAATAGATAACTTAATATCTACTGCATAGAAAAAAAATTGATGAATAATTTTTTTGTAATAACATTTTAAGTGAAACTTTACCTAAATGTCATAGTTTTCATGGAACATCAACTTTTGTCTACCATTTCAATCATTTAAAAAAAAATGTACCCTTTTGAAGAGGATTCTCTCCTTTACTGCACCATATAATTTAATTTTCAGAATTGTTGAATATATTTTAATATTTTTATTTTTATTTCTAATTAGCCTCATGTTTAATTATAAAAATCTACATACAATAAATTTAAAAAAATCATAATAAATCTAATCAATATATATATAATTCTATACTCTAGCTCGACAAAAATGTATTTTTAGATTTTCATGAAATTGGTTCTTTGGAGAAATTTTGAGTTGAAATTAAAGTTTTTTTGAATTTACCCAAAAGAGGGGTTAAGTTGCCACATAAGAAACCACATACATAGTTTCAATTGAAAGGATTTCACCTTAAACACTTTCAATCAAAACTCTTTTGTCTAAAAAATTACATGTAAATTGAATCGCATTTCAAATTTTTAAGAGAAATTTTTTATTTCATGGTTTTGGGAAAAAGGGTTCCCATGAAACTATATGTGCCATATATAGGCCACATGATTTTGGACGAAACTGTTTCGCTTGAATTTTTTATGGTGAAACAATTTCGCTCAAAACTATTTAGTTGGCCAAAAATGTGACACAACTTTGTTCTTTTACCGCCATATTCGATATGTTTTACCTAATCACTATACTCTGAAGATAGATTGATAGAGGACAATAGATATTTACCCACTTCCACATTCAAGTAGAATCTAACACAAACTAAGCATTTTCTAAATTTAGTAACCACATCAAAAACATTGAATTGACCAAAATATTTTGATATTCCCATCATTACTTCATCCTCCCAATATTCCAATAGTAGAACTAGTTGTCTAACCTAGACCAAGACCACATCAACATTTGAAAATAGGTTTAAATATTTGAACAAGAATTATATTTTCAATTTTATTTTATAAACTAAATATTCATGCAAATAAACTAAGTATATAATTTTTTACATATATTGTATTTTGTTTTATATAATTAATTAATAGCAATATTTCAAAGGTGACTGAAATAAGGAAAGTGACCAATTTTTTTTTTAAACATTCTTAAAAATTAGTAAGTTGTATGGATGCAAATCTTGGCCGTTCTGATTTCTATTATTTATTGTAACTATAAATAACCATTACAGTAGCAGCTGGTTTGCCCGAGAGGTTAAGGGGGAAGACTTAAGATCTTCTGCACATAAGTGCGCATGGGTTCGAACCCCATAGCTAGCAAAGATTTCTAGAGATCACGTTCATCTTATTTTTTAATAATTGATATGCTATTTTTAATAATAGCTTAAACATCAATCTTATTTAAGTAGATTGTCTATTCATTAACTTTGAAGTATAAATTAATATAATACGTTATTGTATAATTGTTAAACATAATTCATATATTTTTAACTTAATTTAGGTTATTTAAATAAATGCAGTCAATTAAGTTTTTTAATTAATAGTTTAAATAAGATTTATTCATTAATTTTAAAATATAAATTAATATAGTAAAATAATATTATTTAATTTAAATTAGATTATTTAAATAGATGTAATCAAGTCAATATATATTAATTTGGATTAGTGTATATCTTAAATAAATTTATATAAAAAATGTTGAGAGATATTTTTTCTAAGTTGTTTATTTTATTGAACTTACATATGATAAATTGATTAAAAATGGACATTGAATAGGATGACTCTTAAGATCTTTTACATACATTTATCTAAATAGATATACTAATCTAAATTAATTTATGTTGAGTTAATTGCAAATCTAAATTAAGTTAAAACTATTACTCTTTACAATTATATAAAACATATCATATTAATTTATATTCTAAAATTACTTTAATGAAGTAATCATTTTTGTATAGGTGATAATAGTGCAATGATTAAATTAAAGATAAATGAGCAATAAATTTAATTAAAAATAATTATTGAAAATTTATTTTTTAAAATTTTAAAAATTAGAGAAATTAAAAGAAAGAAATATCTCTATCCTATTCAAGAAATATATATATATATATGAAATATTTTATTTATTTTACTTTAAAATTATTCTATTTACCTTTTTTTTATAGATAAAAGTGGTTGGATAGGGCCACACCCAAAATGGATAGAATAAGAAATAACATTTTTTCATTGGCAACTCTATAGGAGGGTCATAGTACAATAATCTATAAATTATTATATTCACAAACAAGGGACCATAGTCAAAATTGTCCTTGTCGAATATCCTATACACGGTTGTGCAACAAGTTTGTACTATTAACTATTATTAACATACCAAAATACAATCACTAGCTATAAACAAAGTAGTCACTAAGCTCCATGTTGATTTTCAAGGTAGAGGACCAATCCACACCATCCACAAGTGAAACACCAAAGATAGCTTTGAGGAAGTTGATACCCACTTAGATTTCTACAACCAAGCATTTTCATCCAATCTAACCACCCTAATTATGAAGGGGGTCTATGAGTCGTTATATTTAGGCTTATGCTTCGACACTAGACAACTATCATTTCATCATTTATCATAACATATGTGTTTAGGGAAGCCAACAACTACCATTTCATCATTAATCTCATTATAATCTTCAAGTCTCACAACCTACAAAATCAGAGGAGAATTACACTAACTAACAAATGTGTCCAAATATAAATCATTGCCTTTCATGTCAATTACCAAGTTCACAAATCAATTTGTCATGTTGTTGGCTTCCCTAAACACATATGTTATGATAAGGTCTTTGAATTGCATTAATTCCCAAATTGGGGAAACAAATTTATTAAGTTTCCAATTTGAAGTGCCTTTGCAACGAATTGATTTAATAGTAATCAAGGAGCCCCCTTCAATAATTCTATGGAAATATGATTATGATATGATAGTTATTGCATGAATGTAATTAGATTTCCACAATCCATATGAATTTGAATCTATTGCTTCTGGTTTTGATTGTGTAGACTCTTTTTTCATCAACGTTTCGGATCACACACAGTGAGCCATCATCAGGATGGAGAGTCTACACAATCAAAACCAGAAGCAATAGATTCAAAGTTATTGCATGGTTAATATGTGGATATGCATGAAATGCAAGGAATATATGTGTTTAAATTATGGTTATTAGTATTGTGTAGATGTTGTGTGAACTAAATCTTTGCAGCCAAGGAGCCGGAGCTAGTAGATTATATCCCACAACAATTGGAAGGCACAACCCACAACTAAAGGGAGTTTAAATAGTGATGCAAGGGAAGTTAGGAGAACACAATAGTTGCATAACTAGAGGCGTCTACTTGTCAGGATTGTTGTGAATCATCACATAATTTAATAAAACTATTGAAGGAGAAGAATTGTGCTACAATTGGGAATCTAACGTGACTATTTTTATAGTCCACATTTCAGTTTGAATCTGTTATAGCAAATTTATAGTCCTATTTCAATTCTTCTTCCTTTTTAGTTGTGTTTCGATTACTTAGACTTTATTGCACTATATTTTGTAAGGAGTGGTGATTTATGATTAGATTTTTGTTTTGAGTCCTTATTCTAATAAGACTTCCTTGCACCTATATGTATGGTTCAATGGTTGAGTTAGTTAGTTAGTTGGAATAGAGAATATAGTAGATAGATTTGTTTAGTTATTTTCTATTTTACATAGAAATTGTTTTGTTTCTCAATCATGATCTTATGAATAAGATATTCTAGAAGAATCTCTTTGGATTGTGATATATTGAGTTATGTAATGAGATATTTTCAATTACCATTATGTTAATTTAGTTTGAGGAGCTAGATTTGAGTTCACTTTATGGAGACAGTCACTTGAGCAAGGGCCCCTCAAGGTAATTGTTCCCCACTTTATTTCTTGTACACTTATTTCTTTTGCAGTAGTTAGTTTCATAATTATGTTTGTCTTAATCAGATTCTTCATGTGGTGAATGCGAATAAGATATTGTCATTTATTCATGCTTTAATTATTTTATGCATTGTTCTCCAGAGTTAGTCAATTTAATTGAGTTAGCAAGTATTGGTTAATGACAAAATTCATTTCCTGATAGTGAACTAGTCACAGTCTTTAGCTAGAAGTACCCATATCAATAACTTCAACATTACCTCTTTTCACTGTTATGCAATTTATTATTCCTAGTATGTATAAACACCTATGCTAAGATGATATAGGTAGTGAAGAGTCTCTGAAAGAATATATAGTGTCAGCATCATCGAAAGCTTACATTAGCCCTGGTTGATAAATTAAATGGTCTTTCAAGGGTTTAGTGGACTGTTCAGTAGGACCCCCTCTAAATTTGGTTAATAAATTAAATGAAGGTCTTTCAAGGGTTTAGTGGATTGTTCAGTAGGACCCCCTTTGAATTGTGTGTTTGAGACCAAGTCTCTTGAACATTAGTATGCCTTTACATTTTTGGCATCGTTGGTGGGGATGGTGCTACTTCCAAATATTCATTTCTATTATTTCAAGTTTTCATAGATTAGTATTTTGTTTCCAGCATTAGAACAATTAGGTTTTACTCCATCAATCCCAGAACATTTCACCAACATTGTGTGGGAGTCATTGCTATACAAAGTCACGCCTATTGTATGTGGAGGCAGCGAGACACCTTGGGAAGATATCTCCCCTCATCACACGGAGTTATAGCGAATATTGGTGATTCCAATAATCAGAGTGAGGGTATTCCTAAAGAAGAACTTTCCCTCTCACCAACATCCACTACAAATACAAAGGAGACCATCCGAACCATGACTGATGCAGTGGTGGATGACCAACCAAAATATGTCACTTTTGAGTTCCCAATCACCAACCAAGAGAGAGCAGTTGTTTTGAAGAATATACCTCCTTCAACATTGCCTATCTTCTATGGTTTGGTAACTGAGGATCCAAATACCTTCTTGTTTGAGTTTGACATCTCATGTAGGAGTTATTACTACACAACTGATGCACATAGACTCAAGATATTTCCAACAAAGTTGAAGGATGCTACCTTAAGATGGTTTACGGGTTTGGGAAGAGATTTTGTTCCAAATTGGGACACTATGAAGACCAAGTTCTTGGAAAAATACTAGGACTATTGTAGAGGGGTTAACAAAAGAAGGGATGACTTTTTTAGAATGCCTCAAAAAGAAGATGAACCATTGGAGGACTATGTAGAAAGGTTCCATTTATCCTTGAAAAAGAATCCATAAAATAGACTTTTAAATTAATCCCTAAAGTTGGTGTTCCTAAGAGGATTCAATGATGACTACATGGATGCCCTTAATCTTATTGGGTAAGGAGATGTATCACAATTACCTTTTGAAAAAATCTGTAAAGTTTGTAGAAACTATTCAAGAACCTTTACTAAGAGGACAAGGGGGGAAGAATATCTTCCATCGGCAAGACATCTAATGGAGTCAAAAAAGTGGAATTGATTAACTTGTTGTCCAACATGAAAGAAGATATCATAAGTCGTTTAGCTACTCAATTGGACACTCTACATGTAAAGAAAAAGCAAGAAGAAGAAAAGGAAATCCTCACTAAATACTGCCCTCACTACAAACAAAGGAAAGATAATTGTAAGTGAAAAAGGGTAGTAGTTATCATAGAGGATAGACCAGGGAAATCAAAATTTCAAGAGCTAGAGGGTGAAGATAGACATTTTTTCTACATTTCACAAAGGAGGCCATGGCAACCAAGACAAGGTATGCCTCAAGATCCTTTGAATTTTAATACACAATTTCCAACTAGCAATCAACACTTCTCTAGTTGGAAGCCTCAGCCTTGGGAAAACACACAAAACCAATGGAAAATTCCCCAACCAAATTGGAACTAGTAGCAACAACCCATGTGGCCACAATTTTTTTTTTCAAGGATCTAACTACAACCCCCAATGGGCACAACAAAATCATTGCCAAAAGGGATAGCAATGGAAAAACTAAAATGTAAATTACCAATAGCCCTTATAACCATAGCAAAAAGCAATCATGCCCAATCCAACAAACCCATCATCTCAACCACCAAGGGCACCTCAATTGCCAGCCCAACTTGCACCTAACCCAAATAATAAGCTTGTTGAATAGGCCTACACTAACGAGGCTATTCAATACCCAACTTATGGGGTAGAGGTAAGTGTTGTCCACCTCAAGTTAGGGAAAACATTGGCTAAGCCTTCATCCCCTCAAATTACTGAGTTGGAAGATGAAGAACCCTTATCAAAAGCCTTGGACAATCCACTTATGGAACCCGAGTCAAATCAAGTGAACCAAACTACTTCAAGTCCATAGCCTCCATTCTCTGAATGTTTAGCTGTTCAAAAATAGCAAAACCAAGCTAAAACTGACCTATTAGGACTTCAGGGTGTGTATATAAACATACCTCTCATACAAGTTGATAGGCTGTCGTTAGGTCCCGTTACTTTAGAATATAAAATCCAATTTGTCGACTGGGTAGTGTTCAAGGCAATTTGCAATAGAAGAAGTCTGGAGTATCTCCCTTAGGTTTTCTAACTTTTGAGAACAACTTAATATTAATTCTAACTTCAAATTGTCTAATTATAAAACTGTAAATCAATTTATTCCTAAGAAAACAAGAAATATTTGAACTGAAAAACATAAGACTAATTAAGAAAGCATGATAACTGAATTAAAAAGTACAGAAATGATTAAACTAAGAAGCTGGAAAATTATAAAAGCAGAAAAAATTATAACAATCCATAAAACATCTTCTTAACAATAAAGATTCTAACAGTTAATAACAAAAACTATGGAAGTAAAAGACAACAAATACTTCAGAACTAAAACTTCATAACAGTAAATTCAATAATTCTCTACAGAACAATCAATATAATAAAAGAAAACACTTATCTACTTAAGTCATCTCCCTTCGAGTGGCCAGCTTGTGGGTTATCACGTTCGTTCTCAGCTCACATTCACAGTTATTTCAGAAATGCTTCTATCAACCATAATTATCATCCATAACTCATAACTCAGAAATTTTAGATAACAATCTCTTTATTCATAAACTTTGGAAAACATTTTGATAGTATAACATTACTTTTTCACTGTATGTTTTACTTTTGGAGATCGTGTCTTTTATAGAAAAACTCTAACTACATCCTATATTTCAGATGGTATGGATAACCATTGAAAATATTTAAAACAGATCTACGAATAACTCGTATGTCTTTTAAAACCCATTACACAGTATTTAAGAGGCTCAAGTCGAGCCATAAAGTTTTTGACTCAAAGGATAACAGAAGTAAAAACTTCAAAAAAAGAACTATATCTTTGATCCATCACCCTAAAGTTCTGAAGCATATTTCTAGCGTATATCTTCAACCTGTCCTGGAGCACGTGTTGGCTGAATGCTTCTAATTTGCAACTTGATGAGTGATTGTTATCTACAAAACACTTAAAATAACCCATTAAATTTGTATTGGAAAAATACTTCAAGAAATCAAAAGAAATAAAGTTTATACAATTTCTCACTAAAAATTAAGCAATTATTTCTCCTAAAATTTAATTAATTGGCAGAGGATAGGGATTTGCATGTATGAAATAGGTCTTTATGGTATTATCATGATGAGGTTATTTTTACCTCATCATTTCCTCCCCTTCCTAATTCTTGGCAGGTCCTCCTGTCCCTTGATTAAAACTCTGCCCTCTATTCCATTCTTCATATTTTACACTAATATCATATAGATCTCTTGTTGTAACATCAAATTTTATAGGGGTATGGTGGAAACCTCTATGAAAAGCAACTCCCCCTTTCCATTCACTGAAGATTCTATCATCTTGATCTGTATTAACATGGAAAGAAGGGGTTGGATATAGCAATAAAGGAGGTTTGTACCTCATTCCTATCCACTTTGTTATGAGATCTTCCAAAATTTTGGCCAAGGCATCTGCTCTTCTGAAGGACCATCTGATGCTAAGAGGAGAGATCACCTCTCTTTTCTTTAGATATATAGGTAATGGAGTGTATCTCTCTTCACATGCGTGTCAGGCCCTACCAACCAATTTTTGCCCCTGTTCTATGAAATGATTATAACAAACTCGAAGTCTATCATCATACCTCCCCTTCATTTTCTCATCCAATAGAAGAGCTACAAATGTCTTCTTGAAAGTTGTTGGTCTACTATTTGAAGATCTCATTTGAAGTCGTATAATTTTCTCTGCTTGAGCATATTCCTTATTACGTTCTTGCCAATGGATTTGATTCTGCATAGTAGACAGTAGAGATCTTAATTGCACCTCTCCCACAAAAATATTAACAAATAAATTAGTATGCTTTTCTAATAAAAGATCATGAGTAAAGAATTCACAGAGCATATCTTGCTCTTTAGGCTTTGAGTCTGCAAATATCTTAAAAAATTCTTTATCATTAGGTTCATGAGGCTGGTCATTGTAAATTCTAAGCAATTTCCATCTTAAACATTGTTCATTCAAAAACATTGAATACAATCTTGATGGTCTTCTACAAGATAAAAGAAATTCAGCTATCTGACATGCTTCCTGTTTCCCCTTATAAGCTTTATGAAATGCTTCTCTTAATAATACCATTTCCATTTTTAATCTGTTATTTTCAATTTGTGCATTCCTTAGGAAATAGCACCATTCCATCCATTTCATTAATAATGGAGGAATATGAATTTGGAACCATTCAGTTACCATTGGTTTGGTTTGAACTTCTTTGGATTCCATCATTGGTTTACTTGTGCTTTCCTGCAAGTCTTGCTCTAATTCCATAATATTACTAAGAGAAGCATTTAATTCTTCTTTCTGTCTTTTCTTTTCTTCCTTAAAGGCTGAAAACATAAGCATAAAATTTCCTTTTAAATTTTGAATTTCTTTATTTAAACCATCTCTGTGTATCCTGTTTTCCTCATTACAATTTTGAATTTGTATTTGCAACTCACTAATAGATGTATCCTTTCCTTGTATTTCCAATTTTAAATCTTGAATTTCTTGATCCCTTTTATTTATTACAGTCTTATATACCATTATTTCCTCTTGTTGCAATTCCATCTCTTCCTTATTTTTATGCAACTGACTTCTTAACTCCTCTATCTCTAGTTTCAATTTTTCCAATTCTATATTAATATTTTCAGTTTCAACTATTTCAACAACTTTATTGACAACTGGAGACAAATTTCCTAACATACTGTCATCAATCTCCATAGGGAGTGGAGATTGTCCCCTTTCTGTTTCCTATTTTTCTTGATCCAGGGCTTCTTCTTCAGACACAAAATGAAAATGTACTTCAACAAAAATTTATTTTTCTGAGGATTGGTGAATTGGCTCCTCAGTTTCCAAGGTTTTCTTTTGCTTTTTAGATTTTGACCTATTCCCTTTACGCTGCATTGGGGTTCATGTATATCTAGAGAATAATCATTTGCTCTGCCTTAAAGGAGGAGTATCCTGATAAGTTAAAATTATTGGATCATTTTGAAGAATGGTTCTTCGTTTCCTCTTAACAGGATTAGTATCCACATTTGGATTTATTATCTCCACATCTTCTGACTGGCCTAGAGTTTCAAACTCCTCATTTTTAAATTTTGGCACTTCCTCACCAAGAATGGGGGGAATTTGGGTTTCAGGATCCTTAGGGTCTTCGGGGGAAGTTGTTCCGGAAGGTGAAGCAACTTGTTTTGAAGATTCTCCTAGTTCTAACTTCCTTCCTGGTGTAGGCTTGTCAAACTTCCCCATTTGCTTCTAGGTTTCTTACAGAAATGATATTTACAAATTAATTGAATTAACCCATGATGCTTTAATGGCCCTAAACCAGTTTTATATCTTTCTATTGAAGAATTAATAGAATCATTCAAGAAATGAGGCAAATTAACCCTTAGAACAGGGTTTTCCTTCCCATGCCGCAAATGTATTAACATGTAGAATGTAGGTCCTACCATAGTAGTAAGTTGACCTTCACAAGTAAAATACTTAATAATCCATGCAACAGCAGTACCCCAGGGTTCTAATATAGAAGCTTGTTGAAACCCCTTATTTTGTCCCCTAGTACTAATAACTATCATGGGTTGAGGGTCCCCTTGTCTAAGAAACAATTCTGATAATTTATGATATGTGATTTGTGTTGTTTCTGATATTTTAATGCCAGAATTTTCTAACCCTAAAAGAGAAGAGATAATTTTTGAACTCACCTTGAAATGCTTCCCATGCAATATCACCTGACCATTAGAGTAATTTTCCGCAATTGCATTCACCAGCTTTTCATTATACCCTCCAAACTTTCTAACAAAATCCAACTGTGATAGGTCGAATGTGAGCGTTAGAAAATGAGCAGCAAGTAAAAGAGTGCAAATAAACACCAAAACAACCTACACCTCAAGATTAGCCTAAGTTGGAAACAACACAAAGTAAAAGCAACAAAACATAATTCTATACCTTGCGTCAAATCGATCCTTTGGTTGGCCCTTCGATCTTTGATGTGTATGCTCCTTGGATGGCAAGTAGATGCAAGCTAAGTGGTGTTGTGAGGATGAGTGCAAGTGGATGAAAGCATGAAAATGGCTAAGTATAAGTTGAGAAACAAAATTGCAAGAGTTTGGCTAGCAAAATGATCTCTCCCAAATGAGAGAAAAGAGGGGGTATTTATAGGATTTTTGAGAATTCCTAGGGGAAATGGAGGGTCAAGATTGAGCCACCAAATATCAAGATGTAGGGCTAAGGTGAGTTGAGAACTCACAACCCCTCACATCTTGACATGTGGCTTGTGATGTAGCCCTAAAAGGTGAGGTGGACATGAGGTGGAAGGAGAAGTACATGACATGGAGAGAGGAGTACAAAGTACCTTGGGATTGAGACAAGATCTCCTCATAAAGGAGGTCCCTTGTCCCCATGAAATGAGAAGGACATGTGAGAATTAAAAATTCCTCAAATATTCTCATGGGGAGATGGGAAGAATAAAAGAATAAGTGAAGGACATGTGGGAAGAAGTGAAGGAATTAAAATTCCTTTTTAGATTGCCAGGGGATTAAAAGGTGAATTAAAATTCACATAGGGAAGTGGAGTGGTGCTTTTAATAAGGTTGACTTAAGGACACATGCCATAAGTGGGAGGAGGATTAGGTTAGGCTAATCAACTGATTAAGGTTGTGCAAGTACTCAGTTAGATGGACTAATGACTCATTAGAAGCAAGTAGGAGATTATGGAGGATGTGACCTTAATGATGGTTAGGGGTCTGCACATGCTAACCGTAGTTAATTAGAAGAAGATGAAGTAATTAAGATGGATTAAAGACCAACTTGCAAAAGTTGGAGGATGTGACTATGAGAGAGAAAAGGGGAATTAAAAATGAATTTTAATTTAAAAGGGGGATATGACTAAATTAAATAAAAGGGTATATTTATTTAATTTAGAGGAAGAGAGGTAAAGTATTAAATTAAATACTTTAGGACCCTTGTGCAAGGGTATTAATTAAACAACTGGTTTAATTAATGAAGGTCATAGAGGATGAGCCATCCCGGATGAATAAGGAGAGCGTTTGATCATAGGAAGTGATCAAATTGGGCGTCTACACCAACAACCACTTCCTCGGAACAGTTGAGAAATGTTACTTAACCCTAGTAATTTTTACTACTTGAGGAAGTACATTTCCGGATTTCTTCTTTATCTTGCCATTTTTGTCTTGTCTCTACCACCTGCTGAAAATTTCCAATAATGCCATAAACTTGTGCCTTTGCTATTTTTGAAAATATGATCAAATTATGGTATTTACTCTACTCTTGCTCGGAGCTTGATGTGTGATAATGTCAATTTGCATGATGAACTTTCACAAAAAAGAGTAAGCGTGCCAACAATTAATCACCAAGTGGCTCAATTTACTAAATTAGGAAGAAGCTCATGCGATCAATTATATTTTTATTCAAAATAACTACTTATATAAAGCAAAATTTGTACTTACTTTCATTCTATGATGGCTTGAAGATCTGTACCTCTACTCCGATTTGGCGGGGATGATGCAATGGTATTGCATTTGAAGTGATGGTTGATTATTATGACATGAATGAAAAGCTCATGGATAGCAAAATCATTAATGAAGACAAGCTATTATGGAAGATTTTATTTATAATGGCAAAAGAAAAAAATTTAAAAAAACAAAGGCGTGTGTACCAATGTATGATAATCAAGCATCGAGGAAGATTTGATTTTTTTTTTAGAAAGGAGGTGGCGGAATGAAAAATGGATAAGTTCCGGAGCACGCGTAAAGCATGCATTCGAAACAAAGAAAGTGGGTAAGTTTTGGAGCATCACCGAAAGATGCAGCCGGAATGGTAACCAAATGAAAATTCTGGAGCATCGTCGAAAGATACAATCAAAGTAGCAACCGAATGAAAGTTCTAGAGCATTGTCGAAAGATGCAGCCGAAGCATCAACTAAATGAAAGTTCTAAAGCATCGTCGAAAGATGTAGCCGGAGCGGCAACCGAATGAAAGTTCTGGAGCATCGTCGAAAGATGCAGCCAGAGCAACAACTAAATGAAAGTTCTGGAGCATCGTCAAAAGATGCAACCAGAGCAACAACCAAATGAAAGTTTCAGAGCATCGTCGAAAGATGCAGCTGGAAAGAAGAAAAATAATGAATCACCAATTAACTCAAACTTCAGGAGTTTATATCATTCTACAAGAACATCCTTCCAACATGGTGGGCTGAAAAGCAGGTTCTGGAGCATCGGGCATTTAGACCGTCAAGTTCCAGAGCACTAGCCAGCTGGACCATCAAGTTCCAGAGCATCTTGGAACGATGCTCCGGAAGTTGTTATTCCTTTATAAGAAGTCCTGCGAAATGAAAACACGTGTTAAGTCCGAAATGAAAATTAATGAAAAATGCTTTGAAAACAAATTTGGTACACATGTCTTTTTATTACAACTTTTCATCATCTTTTTTTTAAATTTTTTTTAGATAACATATAGATATTAAATCAAGTAGACTCTGCCTTGGCGGAGTCCATGCATTGGATCTCTCCTTGCATTTCTACCAATTTTGTAAATTCTTCTTTATTAACAGGTTTATGGTAGATACATAAGCGATGACCATTAACTAAGAGGGTTTGTAAATCACCATCAATGGGTTTTAACTGAACTGTGCTGTTTGAGAAGGCTTAAAAAATTTCATATGGCCCCAGCCAATGAGTCCTGAGTTTTCCTTTATGATCTTTATATCTTGAATCAAATAGCAAGGTCCAGTAACCATTATGAAATTCTCTCTCTTTAATATATTTGTCATGCCAAAGTTTCTGTTGATGTTGAACTAGTTCAGTTTGATGGACAACATCTAAACGAAGCTCATCCAACTCACTTAACTGTAAAACTCATTCTATTTGAGCTTGTTTCAAATCTAGACCCAACTCCATAGCTGTATGTAGGATTTGGAGTTCAAACTCAATGGGGAGAAGATGTTTCTTCCCAAAAACAAGCTCATAGGGGCTGAATCCCATTGTAGATTTCCATGTTGTATTATACGCCCAAACGGCTTCAGGAAATTTCTTGGCCCAATCTCTTCTTCCTGAAGAGACTGTTTTTGTCGATATGTTTTCTAACTCCCTATTAGTCACCTCTACTTGACCATTTTCTTGAGGGTGATAAGGGGATGAATTCTTATGACTCACTTGAAAATGGTCCATAAATGCTAGGAGAACTTTGGACATAAATTGGGGTCCCTGATTTGTAACGATAGTTTGAGGGGCTCCAAATCGAAGAAATTTTTTATTATAGAGAAAATCAACAACTTGCTCTTCTCTAGCAACTCGTAAAGCTTGAACTTCTTCCCATTTTGTCAGATAATTGGTACAAACTAATATGTATTCTTTCCCTTGAGAGGAAGGATCTATGGGGCCGATAAAATCTAACCCCCATTTTTTGAATGGTTCCAAAGTTACCTGAGGCTGCAAAGACATTTCTGGAGAAGCAGTTGGTCTTCCCACTCTTTGACATTCATCACAACATACATAATTTTTAACATATTTATACATTGAAGGCCAATAATATCCAACACCTAAAATTTTATGAGAAGTTCTTTTTGCAGAGTAATGGTCCCCAGAAGGATCATTGTGACAGGCCCTCAAAATACTATAAGTTTCATCAGCCCTGACACATCTTCTCAAAACCATATTAGGTCCACAACGGAATAAAATCCCATTAATCCATTTAAATGGTGCACTCTCTCGAATAAGTCGCTTCCTTTGTTTTGATGTAAATCTAGGAGGTACTTCAGAGGTAGCTAAATAGTTGGCAATATCGACAAACCAAGGAGTCTTTGTAGAGATGGCAAACATATTTTCATCTGGAAACTCATCTTGTACAGGTGCTTGGTCACCCTCTTCTTGTTTGATTCGAGATAAAAAGTCTACGACCTCATTAAATCTCCCTGGCTTGTCAAGTATTGTCACATTAAACTCCTGAAGGAGTAGTAACCATCTCATTATTCAACCATTAACTACAAGTTTATTCATTAAATATTTTACAGCTGAGTGATCTGTATAAACTGTAACTTTATATCCTGTAATATAATGGCAGAATTTTTTAATGGCATGAACCACAACCAAGAATTCTTTTTTTGTTGTCGTGTAGTTTCTCTCATTAGATGTTAGGTTTTTGCTAATAAAATATATGGCATATTTACCCCCATCCTAATCTTCTTGCCCTAATACTGCACCAATTGCGTCATCCGAAGCATCGACATAAATGTGAAAGGGAAGACTCCAATTTGGTCCACACAGTACATGAGCAGAGACAAGCTTCTCCTTTATTGTTTCAAATGATTGTTGACACTCAGATGTCCAATTAAACTCCACATCTTTGTGGAGAAGAGAAAGCATAGGGGCCGCTATCTTACTAAAGCTTTCTATGAACCTTCTATAATATCTAGCATGTCCAAGAAAGCTTCTAACATCTATTTGCATTTGAGGAATAGTCAATTGTTGAATGACTTCAATTTTTTTAGGATCAACCTTTATTCCTTTCGAGGAAATATGATGACCTAAGACTATTCCTTGTTCCACCATTATTAAACATTTTTCGTGGCTAAGGGACAGTAGATTTTTCTCACAAACCTCTAAAACCCTATCCAATTTTTGAAGAGCTTCATCATAGGTTGACCCATATACTGTGAAATAATCCATATAAACCTCTACACAATCATTGACAAGTGCTGCAAATATAGCCAAAATGGCCCTTTGATAAGTTGCTGGAGCATTACAAAGTCCAAAAGGAAGAACTTGGTATGCAAATGTGCCCCAAGGACAAGTAAACATTGTCTTATCTTGGTCTTTTGGTGCTACCTGAATTTGGTTATAACCACTAAATCCATCTAAAAAGGAGAAATATTTACTCCCATCCAAGTTGTCCAAAACCTGGTCAACAAATGGTAAGGGAAAGTAATCTCGAAAAGTGGCTTTATTGAGTTCTCTATAATCTACACAAATTCTCCACTTCCCATTTTTCTTTGGTACAACTACCATAGGTGACACCCACTTACTATCGGAGATAGGATAAATAAATCCTGCATGGAGGATTTTCTCAATCTCAATTTTGACAAGATCCTTTAACGCTGGATTGAGTCTCCTCTATGGTTGACGTACAGGTCCCATATTAGGATCAGTATAAATGTGATGTGTACAAACACTCAGGTGAATCCCACTCATGTCTGTGTAGTCCCAAGCAAAATCTTTAGACCTTTTTACCAACACATTAAATAATTTATCCTCTTGTATTTCTGTCAACCAACTATTGACGTTCAAAGTTTTTCCCAGCAGCAACATAATTATTTTTGTTCCTGGATAGGCTGAAGTGACAGTATGTATTGGTCGTAACAAGGTGTTGAGAGGAAAACTATGAGGTATAAGTTGGTGAAATCTTGTAATATCATCAAAAAAATAACTCATTCTAGGAATCATATTGGCCAAGGGACAAGGCATCCCCATGGTAACATAATTCTGTTCCATCCCACTTATATTAATCGGTTGTCCCAAAATTTGTGGTACATCCTTCATTACCTCTTCACTCGAGCCTATAGCCAGGTGTGCAACTTCATTTACTAACTCATCCTCTAATTCCTCTCCATGTTGTTTAATCACTACCATGGCCAAGGAGGCCAAACTGTCTTGCCCACTAAATTCTTCTGGTTCATTAACCCAAACTTTATTATATTCAGTGGGTTTGGCAGGAGGATATAAGAATAAATGTTTACTATCTGGACCATGTGAAATGGTCATTCCTCCTCGACAAACGATTTTAGTTGTGACAATAGCCAACCATGGTCTTCCCAGAATTATTGGATAACTCTCTTTGGGTGTAAGCGATTGGATTATTTGAAAGTTAACTGGATATTCCCATCCATCAACTTTGACAAGAACATTTTTAATAACACCTTTTGGAATGGCTATAGACTGATTTTCCATCTGTAAGACTGTAGTTGTGGGACTTAAATCAATAAGACTTAATTTTTCCATCACATCCACAGTCATTACCTTAATAGTTGCTCCCAAATACACCAGTGCATTAGGTATTGCTACCTCATTAATTGTAACAGTTATTAGTGGACTCCCAGGATCATCATATTTTGGAGCAACAGTCCTAGACAAAAAGTCAGCTAAATAGCCATCAATCTGCACAGTGTTTATTTTCTTTGGTTTCCTTCCTAGAGTTTTAATACACAGTTGTTTGATCAACTGATTCAACTCAAGATTTTCCTTTATTGCTTGCAGCAAAGGAACCTCTATTTGGAATTGTTTGATTTCCTGAATTAATGCAGTTTCAGAGGCTAATGTCATTTCCAGAGTATCTTTCAAAATTGTTGATTTCAGATGCTCTGGAAATGGTGCTTGAGTTTTCTCCTTTGAAGGGGTATCCTTACTCAGTTCAGTCAAAGATTGACCTTCCTCCTCCCGAGGTAAGTCAACAACTCCTGCAACTGAAGGAGACTTAGTAATATTTGTGGGTACAATAGAGTTAGATGGAATATCCTTCTCAAAATTTTGAGGAATAGGTTCGTCCACTACTTCCTCAATAGTGGGCGATGGAAGTGTCCTACTAGAACGTAACTGAACATTTCCACAATGAATTGCATTAAGTCCTGTGAAATTATCTTGTTTAGTAGTACATACCGGAGTATTCTGTCAATTGTTCTTAGGATTGGGAAGTGGTTGCGCTAGAAGTTGAGGTTGATTTACCTGCTCAGTCTGAGGAAGATTCTGAGGTGGCGGTAACAAATTTTGTTGTTGATTCCTCCTAGGACTAGTATAAAATTGATTATGTCCTTGATTCCATTGGGGAGCAATATGTTGGGGGTACCATTGTGGTTGTAATTGATTTGGCCACTGCCAAGTTCCCCATGATTGACTTGCCCATTCAGGAGATCCCCAATAAGGAGTTCCCCAATTAGGTTGTGGAGGGTAGGGCTGATTCCAAGATGGAGTCCATTGATTACTACCCCAATTGTTTTGCGGTCTCCATTTAGGGTTGGAATTATGCCCATAAGAGAAATTACCTCCTTGGCATTGGTTTAGCACATTTATTTCTTCTTCAACCTGAGCAATTTTTTTCTTAGTATTCTTAAGATCAGTAAGAAGCTCACATTGATTAGTAGGGTGGCTTTGCTCACAAAGTTGACAAACATTAACCTTGTCTAAAGGACACTCACGTAAAAGATGTTTGTTTCGACACCTAGAACAGTAGATTGACAAAGTCTCTAGGTTACATGTCTTTGCTTGTATACCATCCAACATAGTGTTCAATTGAACAAGTATGTTTGTCTTAAGATTTTCTATTTCTTCTCTGAGCTTACCTATCTCGTTATTCCCTTTGAAAAGATTTTTTTTTCAGATTCCTCCTCGAGTACGTGAGAAATTACAACACAAATCACATACGTCTTCAAGGGCTAACTGAGACACGTCACCTTTTCCCATTAAATCAATACTTCTTCTTGCATCGTCATTGAGTCCCTTAAGAAATATAGTCTTGAGAATCTCAACACTAATAGCCGTTTCTCCACATTGTTTAGATAAGAAAATAAACCTATCCAAATAGTCCTCTAGACTCTCATCCTCATTTTTCCTAAGTTTAAACAACTCTTCCTTACGATCATTCACCCTACAATAACTCTGATATTTATTTAAGAATATAGTCTCCATTTCCTCCCAATATGTAATACTTCTAGACGGTAGTCCCATAAACCAACGCATGGCCGAATCCTTCAAAGTAGAAGGAAACAAATTCAATTTTTGATTATCATTTTTATAGTCATAGGTTTGACAAAGGACCTTAAATTCAAAAAGAAATTGGTCTAGGTCTTTTGAGGAAAAACCACGAAAGGTTGGAAGGAAAGCTGGAGAGATGTTTTTCATCGTTGTATCATCATCTGCATCCAGTGCAATAGGATAAGTGAACGTTCTAGGTAGTTGAGGATCATTGTTATTACGGTTGGCATCATTAAGGTTAGATTCAGCTCTCCGATCTCCCATGATGTTCAGAGGAATATGCTCTTCAAGAATAATTTCCTTGAAAATAGGTTGTGCTACAAGATGATCTTCAGGAAAATAATGGAAAGCCTCTGGTGGATTAGGCTCAAGTAGTTCATCAACAGAGTGGTCTTCTGAGCCTTGGGCCTCCCTATGTATAATTGGAACGTATTTTGGGGGGGTCTTTAGTATAAAACGTCCGTGAGGGCCTCTTTTCTTGACCATGCAAAAAAGGAAGCCAAAGATAGTATTTTTAGCCTAAAAGAGGCATTCTAGGCGTCTTCTATTAACACTCAAGCAAAAGAAGCTAAGGGGTCCCCGACAACGGTGCCAAAAAGTGATAGGTTGTCGTTAGGTCCCATTACTTTAGAATATAAAATTCAATTTGTTGACCGGGTAGTGTTCAAGGAAATTTGCAATAGAAGAAGTCCAGATTATCTCCCTTAGGTTTTCTAACTTTTGAGAACAACTTAATATTAATTCTAACTTCGAGTTGTCTAACTATAAAACTATCAAGTAATTTATTCCTAAGAAAACATGAAATGTTTGAATTGAAAAACATAAGAAAACTAATTTAAAAAGCATGATAACTAAATTAAAAAGTACAAAAATAATTAAACTAAGAAGCTGATAAACTATAAAAATAGAAAAACTTATAACAATCCATAAAACATCTTTTTAACAATAAAGATTCTAACAGTTAATAACAAAAACTACGGAAGTGAAAGACAACAATTACTTCAAAACTAAAATTTCATAACAGTGAATTCAATAATTCTCTACAAAACAACAATATAATAAAAGAAAACACTTATCTACTTAAGTCATCTCCCTTCAAGTGGCCAGCTCGTGGGTTATCACATTCGTTCTCAACTCACAGTTATTTCAGAAATGCTTCTGTCAACAATAATTATCATCCATAACTCATAACTCAAAATTTTTAGATAACAATCTCTTTATTCATAAACTTCGGAAAACATTTTGACAGTATAACATTACTTTTTCACTGTATGTTTTACTTCTGGAGATCATGTCTTTTATAGAAAAACTCTAACTACATCCTATATTTCAGATGGTATGGATAACCATTGAAAATATCTAAAACAGATCTATGAATAACTTGTATGTCTTTAAAACCCATTACAATAGTATTTAAGAGGCTCGAGTCGAGCCATAGAGTTTTTGACTCAAAGGATAACAGAAATAAAAACTTTAAAGAGTAACTATATCTTCGGTCCATCACCCTAAAGTTCCGGAGCATATTTCCAGCGTACATCTTCAACCTGTTCTGGAGCACGTGCTGGCTAAATGCTTCTAATCTGCAACTTGATGACCAATTATTATCTACAAAACACTTAAAATAACCCATTAAATCTATATTGGCAAAATACTTCAAGAAATCAAAAGAAATAAAGTTTATACAATTTCTCACTAAAAATTAAGCTATTATTTCTCCTAAAATTTAATTAATTGGCAGGGGACAGGGATTTGCAAATATGAAATAGGTCTTTATGGTATTATCATGATGAGGTTATTTTTACCTCATCACAACGCACATCAGGATATTCCAATTTACACAAAAGCATTGAAGACCTTTGTGTGTTAAAAGACTAGGGAGAAAAAGGAAAAAGAACCCTCAATGCATGCCTTAGGAATCTTGTTGACATCATGTTAGGGAATATCAATGTCCCTAAATACATAAACCCTAAGTTGATTGTGGATGTTAAGATAAATAGTACCCTCATCAAAAATACCTTGATTGACTTGGGGGCAACCATCAATGTGATGACTAAGGAAACAATGCAACTTTTGCAATTATTAAACCTTAGACCTACAACCACTATTTTAAATTTGGTAGATAGGTCAACAATGAAACTTGAAGGCATCATTAAAGACTTTCTCATAGCTTTGGATTCATGGGAGTACCCTATAGATTTTATAGTACTGTAGCCAAAAGCTAACCTTGTAGGTTATCCCCTTATTCTAGAAAGACCATGGTTAGCAATAGTTGATGCATTTATAGGTTGTAGATTTGGAAACATGATAATCTCAAATGGAACTATGACCAAGAAGTTGGTCCTTTATCCACTAGCCCAACCTCAAGTAGATTCAGAGCATACCATATGGCCTACCCTAGATGAAGAAGACCAATACTCTTTGTAGACTCTCATGACCATTGAACGTATCCCTCTATTGAACAACCAACATGAGGATGATTTAATTTCACACATTATACAAAATAACTACGGTAGGAACCCGCAACAACGGGACTATCTGTCATGTCTGTAAGATCCTTTGCAAAATATTATACTTATTACTTCATCAGAATCAGTATCTCAACTTTTCCATTCTTTACTGCCACAACAATGTGTCCTAAATATTTTTGTATTTGACATTTCATCCATACAACCAACATCCAAGACCTTATAAATTATGCTATGTAGAATGTTGAATGTTAACAGTGAATTAACTACTAAGCAACAAACTTCCCTAACCATTGTACTACAGGAACACATAGTAGCATTTACATGGACTGCCATGAAATGAAGGGAATTGATCTAGACCTGTGCATGCACATGACTTATATAAATGATGGTTTTAAACCAATTAGAAAGCCCCAAAGGAGGATGAACCCTACATTGAGAGATATAGTCAAAATTGAGTTACAAAAATTACTTGATGCAACCTTCATTTATCTTATTTTTGAAAATCAATGGGTGTCACCTCTAGTTATTATCCCCAAGAAAGGAGGAAAATAGAGAGTATGTGTGGATTATAGAGAATTAAATAATGCCACTAGAAAATACCACTTTCCACTAACTTCCATTGATCAAGTGCTTGACTCCCTAGAAAGCAAAAAGTACTTCTCCATTCAATATGGATTTATTGGCTATAACCAGATTAGAATAGTTCTAGAGGACCAGGATAAAACCATATTTACATGCCCTTGGGGTACATATGCCTATTATGTTCTTCCCTTTGGACTATGTAATGCTCTAGCCACTTTCTCAAGGGCAGTGCTAAGCATTTTCTCATATTTTGCACATGACTCCATGGAAATCTACATGGATGATACAACCTATGGAGAAACCTATGCTACAGCACTCAAGAACCTAGATTTTTTTTTGAAGAGGTATTAAGACCACAACCTATCCCTAAGTCATGAGAAATGTTTCATGATGATGACCCAAGGGATTGTGCTAGGACATTTTGTATCAAGTGAAGGGATTCAAGTGGATCCCAATAAAATTTAAATAATCTCCACACTCCCTATGCCACAAAAACAAAGGGATGTCAGGAGTTCTCTAGGACATGCAAGCTACTATAGAATATTCATTTAGGACTTTAGCAAAATTGCAACACCCTTATTTGTTCTACTCACAAAGGATATAGAATTTGAATGGACCATAGAATACCAACACTCTTTTGAAGCACTTAAGGCAACACTAACAAAAGCACCTATCTTGAGAGGACCAAATTGGACTTTGTCTTTCCAGATACACACAAATGCTTTTGAATTTTCCATAGGAGCAGTAAATGGACAAAAGGAAGGTAATAAGGAGTATTCCATATACTACATTAGAAAGAATTTACAAGGGGCATAACTCAACTACATAATCACAAAAAAGAGATGTTGGCAGTTGTCTATGAAATTAACAAGTTTAGGCACTATATCACATGGTATCTAGAATTTATTCACATTGATCACACTCTAATAAGGTATTTAATGAATAAAGTTATGGTTGGTGGAAGACTTGTTAGATGGTAGTTATTGTTGCAAGAATTTGATATCACCATAGTGGACAAATGTGGTGACAAATTTTCTATCTAGACTACCCACTCAATTAGAATAAGGTGTTGTTGATGATTCTTTTCTAGATGAACATCTATTTTCTCTAACATTGTAGACACCTTGGTTTGTTGATATTGCGAATTACCTAGTAGCAGGGAAGATACCACCTCATTTCTCCCCTAGAGAAAAGAGGCAGTTGGTACATAAAAGTTCCCCATACTCTTGGGTAGCTGGTCATTTGTTCTATACTAGTATGGACAATATTATGAGGAGATGCATAAGAGAGGATGAGGTCTATGACATCCTCAAAGCCTGCCATGATGAACCCTGTGGGGGACATTTTGCAACTAAAAGGACTACACTAAAGATTCTCATCATTGGCCATTATTGGCCAACTCTTCATAAGGTTTTAGTGAAATATACAAGGAGTTGTGACACATGTCAGAGGATGGGTAGGCCAATTAAGATAGATGAGATGCCTTTGTAACCACAGTTGGCACTAGCACCATTTAATAAATGGGGGCTAGATTTCATTGGCCTGATATCACCAACAACCAATAACAAGGAGTATATCCTAGTTTGCATAGATTATCTGACCAAGTGGGTTGAAGTCAAAGCATTGCAATTTGCTAGAGATGGTAATGTAGCCAAATTCCTATATGAAGACATATTCACAAGGTATGGAGTTCCAAGAGAAATTGTGATAGATCAAGGTCCATAATTCACATCAAAGCTAACTACCAAATTGGTTTAGGAGTATGAAATGAGGTATAAGAAGTCAACACCCTATCACCACCAAGCCAATGGGTAGGTGGAAGTAACAAATAGGGAGATTGAAAACATCTTGACCAAAATAGTGTAGATCCACAAAAAAGATTGGGCAGCTAGGTTACTTGAGACAATATGGGCCTATAGGACAACATGGAAGACAACAACAGGCTTTACACGCTATGAGTTGGTGTATGGGAAAACAAAAGTTTTGCCCATTGAATTTGAATACAAGACACTCAGGGCAACAATTGAATTGGATATGGATTTGATAATAGCACAAAAAGAAAGTCTACACAATCTGAATGGACTGGATGAGATTGGAATGGAGGTTAAGCATCACATAGAGATTATTCAGAAACAAAGAGTGAAATGGCATGATCAGTATATAAAGACAAAAGAGTTTATTGTAGGTGACTAGGCTTTATTTTATGACTCAAGGTATAAATATTATAAAGGGAAGTTAAAAACAAGGTGGTTAGGCCCATATGAAATAAAGCAAGTTTTCCCAAATGGAGCAGTCAAGTTGCAGAATATAGATGCTATTAGATTTTCACTATTGGTCAATGGTCACAGACTGAAAATTTACAAGAAGCTAGCATAGAAAGATTATTTTATCATTGCTCTAATGCAACAATATGGACATCATAGTATTTCAGATAAAGACATTGAATAAGCTAGTGATCATGACAAAAGCAATAATCCTGATGAAGACATCCTAATAGACAAGGATACACATGTTGCATAGGTGATCCATTCAATAATTCTTTTCAAATACACTCCATGATGCAATAGGGACCTCCAGCTTTATGAATAAAAGCCAATACATTTCAGAAAGGGACCTGTTATTGAAGGTACCTGCAACACGCACTAGTCAATGAATTCAAATGTTTTTGCCAACTTAATTGCATTCCATCCACATACATTACATTTCTTCGTACATGTAGTCATATGTCTAACATATCATTTCATTCATCCTATCCCATGATACATTCCTTGATTTCCATGCATTCAAGAAATCATTTCATATCCATCAGCCATACATTTTGCAGCCTTCATTACCATGCGCCACCTTGTCATTTCAACCATCACCCATTGTAATTAAATAAATGTCATCATAATTATGCTACAAACACTCCTAATTATTGGTGTAAATAGGCATTTTTCCTATCTAGTCTTATCTAGGTCCTATTTACATTGTTAAGTCCACTTAGGTCCTAGGAAGGTATCTTTCTAGTTAGCAATAATTAGGGGAGAATCTTTCTAGAAGCATTATTTGTCACTTATCTTATCTAGTTGTAATTTATTTAATGCTTGTGTCTTAGGTTGTTATGACTTAGTTGTCTCATGTGATAGGATTAAGACACTTGTCATGATCTTGTCTAATCCTATTCCTCACCTTTCCTATATAAGCAAGGCTTCATATGTATATTTGACCATCTCAATCTCAATTTTAGTTGTGTATGCAATCTTGAGTATTGCATATTGGCCACATCTTGCATCCATTGTTGCAATTTCATGTTCTTGCTTTTCTCTCTTGTGAAAGGTTGTTGTTGGTTTTTGCAGATGATCTTGAAGGTTTGATTTCTTGAGTGACTCGAACATGTTCTAAGAGCTATATCTCAGCTCCTACATGGTATCAGAGCTTCAGAATTGTTAAACCCCTTCTCAGAGCTAAGGGTGATTCAAACTTGGGCTTTTGTAGGGTGCATCTTAGATAAAAAAAAAATAGCATATATATTTTTCCTCATGTACTTTCAAGAAAAATGGTTTCTGGTTTTGTTCAAAACTACAAAATACCATTTTGGTATCTGCTAGATTTTGTAGATAGTGAGAAAATCTTGCAAAAACTGTTGTTAAAATATCCTAGCACAGTTATTTCCCCTATAGGTGAAGATTTTTTTTACCAAATTGTATGTTTTGGTTTTTGGATTCCAAAACGCTTTTTTGGTTTTGTTGGAAACATCAAAATATTATCTCGGTATCCATTATTTTTTGCATGTATTCAGTAAAAAATTTAGAAATAAAATCAGAAGGGTCATGTTTGCATTGTCGGCTGGCAAAATTTACCCTTTTTAAAAAAAATCATATAACATTTGCCTTGATTATTGGATTTTCATGATTCAAGTGGCATTTGAAAGTTGATTTTGTCCTCTACACAAATCTAAGGTCATTTTTATTCATGGAGGCAGATGTGAACATTCATCAACACATGCATATTCTTTTTTGTGTGCATTAGGTTTGTATTTTCTTTGCACCTCATTTCAATTCCAGATTATTTCTCAATCAACTGTTGCTTCATAGATTCCAGGGTTGCACTAGTTTGTGAGTTTTCCAGTGTTCCTTGGCATCGAGTTTGTTGTTGCTTATCATGATTCTAACCCGAGTCATTGAGTGACTTTAATATGGTTTCTAACAAATAGAATTATCCTTCATTGCTTGCCAGATTGAGATTCCAATGTTACTCCACAAGTGTACTTCCAGTACTTCTTTGCAGTAGGTTATCTCATTATGGGGGGGAGGGGTTGTATGATCTCTTTTTTCATCCTTTGTGTGGATGGAGATTGATTAGATTTGTGATGGATATCATTATTGTTTTTATCTCTCTTTTAGGGAGGGGTTTTGTCCTGGTGGTTTTTCTCCTTGTCTCTATTTGTGAGAGATTTCATTTGCATTTGTACATGGGTACCTAACATGGCCTTGTAGCCAATACCCATCTTTTTGTCATTTGCATAATAATTGACTCCCTGTGTTGTACTTAAGGGGGGGTGTTGGTGTAAATAGGTATTTTTCCTATCTAGTCTTATCTAGGTCCTATTTGCATTGTTAAGTCCACTTGGGTCCTAGGAGGGTATCTTTCTACTTAGCATTAATTAGGGGAGAATCTTTCTAGAAGCGTTAGTTGTCACTTATCTTATCTAGTTGGCATTTATTTAATGCTTGTGTCCTAGGTTGTTATGACTTAGTTGTCTCATGAGATAGGATTAAGACACTTTTCATGATCTTGTCTAATCTTATTCCTCACCTTGCCTATATAAGCAAGGCTTCATATGTACATTTGATCATCTCAGTCTCAATTTCAATTGTCTATGCAATCTTGAGTATTGAATATTGGCCACATCTTGCATCCATTGTTGCAATTTCCTGTTCTTACTTTTCCCTCTTGTGGAAGGTTGTTAGTTTTTACAGATGATCTTGAAGGCTTTAGTCCTTGAGTGACTCTAACATGTTCTAAGAGCTATATCTCAGCTCCTACACTAATTAGCTTCACATGAGCTGAGTTCATTTCACTTCACGTTGACAGGTACACATTCTAATTTACCATAATTAACATAACCTGCAATTGTTTTTCAATTTATTCACATTTAATTTTGCATGATTCATACTCATTATCTTATTTCTATCATATGTAATTAAACCTTCAGCCTAGTAAGGTATAATTAAGTGAGGTCACTTAATGACTTTAGTTGGGGGAAGAGTACACATTTCCCAATGTTTTCATTTTTATTGTTGCCACCAAAACCACCAAATACCTTTTTATCTTTCTGCAAAGCTTTTTTCATCATCCCAATTACGAGCCATAACCCAAGCCCAATTTAAGTTATAACAAATATAATATAAGTAGTTGGCAGTTGGCAATTGAATTTTAAGAATTCAAGTATAGCAGATAGGAAGGATTCTAAGGATTGGTGAGGTTTAGGAAGGATTGTTAAGGTTAAATCTATGAGTTGAATTTGTAGAATTTGAACATAAAAGATTAATTTACCATAATGGGAGGAGATATTATTCACAAAGAACCTTCTGTACATTAAAAAATACTAGAAGATAGGTTAGTCTTTCCTATTTTTAGAAATGTAGGATGGTTGGACTATTTCTTGAGGTTGATAGAGTATAATGAAGTTATGATAGAACAGTTTGCAGAGACACTAGAGCATGATGAAGCCACTATTTGAGGGCTAAGGGTAGATGCTTTGGAGGCTGGAATTGCAGAGGTATCCACCCTGCCAAGAGGATTTGAATTTCTTGTCAACGAAAATGTAGTAGCTACTAGGGAAGAATTCAGAGAGCCTGGAGAGAATTTTGAGTTGTCATCCCAAGGTACCAAAATATTTTCACTACCATGGGTATTGACTTCTTGTGACTTATATTTTCAAATATATTACATGTGATGGTAGACAACCTCTTCTTTATACTATGCATTTCAAACTTTTGAATCACCTCCATCATGATGTAATGGTTAATGTGCCAAATTTTCTTTATAATCTATTAAAGAGAATGGGGTCTGAATACAAATGGAAAAAAAACACTACATCTCTATCATACTATTGTGTAGTTATCCTACTTGTGAAAAGAAGTCTAAGGGTTCACTACTCGCGTGTCTCTTGGGAAAGCTTTTTAATTTGTAACCATATTAGCAATATACTTGAAGAACTAGTTGTTCTAGAGAATTTGAAATCACATGTTGCATCATTAAGGGAAATGCCCTCGGGTTCACATGCTACTTCACCTACTTATAGTAGGGGAGAACCAGAGGAGTAGATTCTACGAAGGTCACCACACATAGCCTTTGAGCAACCTGCAACAAGTAATGTCCAAGAAAACCCAACTTTTTCTAAGACACCAAAAATAAGAAAGAGGAAAGGTGGACCTTCCCCTACTCCCAAGAAAGTGCAAAAGAAGAAGGCCACCCAACCAAGGTGTTCACATCACCCAAAAAGGAAAGGTGTCATTGTTAGAGTTATCATGTATTAGAGAATAATTTATTACTTTAATTAATTATGATTCTAATTCTCATGCACTTAAGCTAAACTTAGGTTTTCTTTATTAGTTAATTTAATTCTTTAATTATGTTAACTATAGAGCTAATATTATATTAATTTGTCTCATCACACAATATTTTGACACTTGTCATGATCTAATCCCTTTTCATTAGGGTTGCTCTTTTAAAGCATTCATTCTCTCTTGTAATTATTCATAGAACTATAAGTATTTTCTTTTTGAGAAATAACATATCTTTCTTTTGCAGAGATCTTGGGTGGAAGGTGTTTTGTTCATTGTTTGATCATGTGGCTCGTGTTATTTACAAATCTAACATGGTATCAAAGCAAGGATTTAGTGAACCTCTTCTCCATTTTTGAGTTTTTTTTCTCATTTTGGTTACAAGGTCAAATCTAGAAATTTTCAGTGTCTTTTTTGCAATTTTTGGAGGTGAGTGAATTTTCAGAGCACTTTGGCACAAAACGATGTGTTTGGTGTGGCCAAAAACCTAAAGATCCACTATTTTTTGTGAAAATCTAAGAAAAAAAATTTTAATTTTTTTTGTTGGCATGATTTACGAGGTAAAAAAATCCGTACAGTAGTACAAAATTTGTACTATGTATAGATCCATATGTCGTACCGTGTAGGCCGTTAATTTGCAACAAAATAAAAATCTATGGGTTTAAAAAAAAAATTGTGCAGGTTTATTAAAAAAATTCATGGGGTTTAATTTTTTTTGAAACAAAAGATTTTTTTGTTCCAAAAGTTGCTACACTTTTTGGTGATGTGACAGTAGAATATTCTTTACAATATTCTTTGCTTTAGCCCCCAAACCCAAAAAATGGGTGCCCATATGTCCAAGGGCTGAAATTTTAAGGCCCCTGTTTGGTTTTCTAAAGCAAATTGAGCAGTTTTACAAAATCAAGTATATCTTGGGCATACAAACTCTATTTTTTGAAAACTTTATATTGTTAGAAAGTTGATTTCGAGCCCATTTCGGATATGCAGGTTTTTTTTTTTTATATTTTACTAGAAATTTTCTACAATCAGTTGAATACATCCCTTCTATTCTACAAATGAATTGGCATTGGAAAGCTCTTTCAATGCTCTACACAGCCATGCAGTCCATTTTTCTAGAATATTCACAAGGTACACAAGGATCTCTCTAAAGTGAATTTTACTTTTTAAGCTTTTATGATCTCAAAATTGTATTTGGGTTTGGTTTTTCCTATTGTGGGGGGTATATTTCTCACTTTCAGTATCTATATACATTTGAGATCATAAATCTTATATCGCACACTGTTTTGAAAACCACAACTATCATGGCAGAAACCTCTTCATTTGAATGCCTTACACCACACAACTATCATACTTGGAAAGCTCATATGACCAAAATGCTCATGTCGAACGGTTTATGGTCCACTTTGGATGAAGTACAACCAACATTGACTAATCAATATGAGATATTTCAGTATAGGAACAAGACAAATGAGGCTATGGGTTTGATCTCACTGCATGTTTAAGACAACCTATTATTTCATTTGGAGTCTTGCAACACTCCTAGGGCTATGTGGATGAGATTCAGTGATATTTTTGGCAGAATTAACATCACTTGTACTTGATTCTTACCTCTCCATTTAGGACTTCTTGCAGAGGTTTAGTCTCTTAGATCTCTTTTGCAGGGTTGTGGGAAGAATAAAATGGACAAAGAATGTATTTTCTTGATTTTCTCTAAGCTTCGAGGGTTATTTCAGGTCTTCTCTTCTACTTTCTATTCTACTATGTATGCATTGGGTGATGCATTTACCATGCCTACTTTTAAGGTTTTATGTGATCATTTGACTTGTTAACAGGAAAATGTGGTTCAGTTTGAATCTCTTTTTGGTTCCAAAACTCAGGCACTGGTAGCACATACATCCAAAGGGAAATATAAGAAGAAATAGAATCCCAAGATAGATACTTCATCAGGTAGTGAGTGTTCCTCCAAAACATCTCATAAGTCAGAACAAAAACCTCAAACCACTCCTTGGTATGATAAATCTTCTAAGTCTGGTGAGTCTTCCTCCAAGATGAAGAAGAAATCAGATGAACCTTGCAATTTTTTTGGTGAGGGACATCCAGTTAATAGATTTTGGAAGATATTAGAGGCTTTGAAGGAATCGATGCAGCAACATAACATCTCCACCCCTAAATCTTCTTCCTCATCTACAGGTAAAGGTCATGCTCTTTCTACAATAGCCTTACCTTTTGCAGCTCCATGGATACTTGATTCTGGAGCAACACATCACATGAAACCTTCTCAGGATTTGGTCTCATCCCTTTCAGATTGTAGCACTACTCATATTGTAGTTGGGGATTCTACACAACTTTCAATTTTGGGCTCAAGCACTGTCACATTTGAGGGTGTTTTTCTTTAGGAGGTACTTGTAGTTCCTGATATCTATACCAACCTTCTTTCAGTGTATCAATTTTTTAATTTGGCACTGATAAGATAGTTGAGTTTACCCCACATGATGTAGTTATTTGAGACCTTCATGATCTTGATGTTATTGTGGCTATTGGGAGTGTTGATACTTCTTCTCATTTATATCGATTTGATGGTTTTGAGATTTTAGCTGGTTCAGGTTCATCCTTCATAGCACATGAAGACATTGAGAGCATGTTGTGGAATGAACGTTTCGGTCATGTCAATTACAAATATCTCTAGCAGATGAGTACATAGGAATTAGTGTCAAGGCTCCCTAAGATTTCTTGTACTAATTTTGTTTATCGAGGATGTGTTCTTGGAAAACATCACCGAGATTATTTTCCTATGGGTAGAGCCACATGTACTAAGGCACACTTAGAGTTGGTTCATAGTGACATCATGTCATTTCCCACTCCTTCATTTTCAGGTGCCAAATATGTGCTCACATTTATTGATGACTTCTCCAAGTGTACATGGGTGTACTTCTTAAGTACAAGAGTGATTCCTTTGACTCTTTTAGAATCTTTACGACATTTGTGGAGAAGCAATCTGGTCTTTCTATTAGATGGATATGCACAGCTAATGGGGCAGTATGCTAATCATACTTTCAGGGACTTTTGCATTAAGCATGGTTTGTAGCATCAGATTCTAGTTCCATACACCCCTCAGCAGAATTATGTTGCTAAGCGAAAGAGCAGACTTTATGGGAGATGGCCAACTATATGATTCAATCACGAGATATGCATTCTTCTTTTTGGGCTGAGGCAGTTAATCATGCCAATTATATTCAGAACTGTATGCCTCATAAGGCATTGTGACATTTGACTCCTGAGGAGGTTTGGTCCCATGTCAAGCCCGATGTATCTTCATTCACAGTCTTTGGTAGTGAGGCTTGGGCATTCATTCCTGAAGTTTAGTGTAAATCCATGGAGAGGAAGATCCAACCACTCATATTTTTTGGATACTATGAGGATGTTAAGGCATATAGGTTGTTTGATCTTGATTCCAGAGAGGTCTTGTTTTGACGAGATGTCCATTTTGATGAACGCTTTCCTTTGATGGATTCTCCATCCCTAGATTCTCCCCCATCTCCTACTACTCACTCCTCATATATTGAGGATTTCTCATCTCTTGAGGATGAGGATGATGCTCTATCTATTCTACCACCTCTAGATATTCAGCCTTTACCCAAGTGGGCCCGTAATACTATTGATGCAACTGGACCTTTGGCAGGTGATCCTTCAGACTCCTATCACACTTGTGCACAGACATTAGGTGTTGATCTTTTGAGTCATACCATTTTGGATGATCCTCAAAAAAATTCAGAGGCGGTTGGTATTCCTGGGTGGGATAGTGCTATGGTAGATGAGTATTCTTCTCTGATGAAGAATCATACTTGGGATTTAGTTCCTCTTCTTAAGGGAAGAAAGTTGGTTCGGTGCAAGTGGGTGTACCGTACCAAATATGTTGTAGATGGTTCTATTGATAATTATAAGGAACACATTGTTGAAAATGGTTTCTCTCAGGTCAAAGTTATTGATTATTCTGAGACTTTTGCCCCTGCTGCCAAGATGAATTCTATTCACCTTGTACTTTCCCTTGGGGCTTCACAAGGATGGTCAGTATTTTAGATGGATGTGAAGAGTTCCTTCATGGTGATCTTCATTAGGAGATTTATATGGAGTAGCAACATGGTTTTACTTAGGACTCTTCGTTGGTTTTTAGACTTCGTCATTCACTATATGGTCTCAAATAGGCCCCTCAGGCTTGGTATGAGAAGATGGACACTTTTCTACTTTCTTCTAGCTTCACATGATGTCATTCTAATCCCATGATGTACATTCAAAGACAAGAGGGTGATATTTTGATCCTTGTGCTATATGTGGATGATTTCATCCTTACAGGTGTTTCATCCTCCATGATCCAGAATGTTCAATGAGCTTTGATGGAGTAGTTTGAGATGACAGATCTCGACCTTCTACACTAATTTCTTGGTTTATAGGTTATTCGGTCTTCAGATGGGATTTCCATATTTCAACAGAAGTATGCTCTTGACATTCTTCAAAGATTTGGCATGCTTGATTGCAAGCCTATCCCCACACCATTCCAGTTAGGCGTTGTGTTGTTTTTCACTTGTACTACACCTTCAATAGATGCTACATTATACAAGAAGTTGGTTGGTAGTATTTTGTACCTAGCACATTGCTCTTTCCTTTGTGGTTGGTCTTGTCTCTCAATTTTCACATGATCCACATGAGAGTCATTGGAAAGCTTTCAAACGAATTTTGAGATATATTCAGGGCACCTCACATTATGGCATTCACTATGCATCAGGAGATCCTCAGATTATTGGCTTCATTAACTCAAATTGGGTTGGTGATGTCAATGATAGGAAGTCCACTTATGGCTTTGTTTTCTACCTTGGTTCTAGTCCTATTACATGGTCTTGTAAGAAGCAATATGTTATTGCATTATCATCCATAGAGGCTAAGTATCATGTAGCGGTTTTGGCTAGCCAGGAGGTTTTGTTGCTTCAACAGTATTTGACCAATTTTGGTTTTCCTCTTGATAGTCCCACTATTCTTTGGTGTGACAATTAGAGTGCCATTCACATTTCTCACAATACAGTGAGCATCAGCGTACTAACCACATAGAGATCCACATGCACTTCATATGACAGTTGATTCAGGATAGTTTTCTCACCTTGGAGTACATGCCTACAAAGGAGTGAGTTGCAAACATCTTCACAAAACCTTTGCCATTTCCTCGCTATCTTCAGTTGCGATCGATGCTTGGGGTGAAGGAAGTTGTCCTTGGGGGGTCTTCATGAGGCCTTCCTTCCTTCATGTTTTCTTTACATGCTTTCATCTCTTTTTGGAGTGGAGTTTTTCCCATGAGGTTTTCTCCATTTCTCTATTTTTCAGAGATCTTTTAGTTGTACTGGGTACCTCATCAGGCCTAGTTGTCAGGACCCATTCATGCTTTCTTTACTTTTTATGCATTGGTTTTTATATTTTTTTAGCTACTCCCTAAGTTACACTTAAGGGGGGGTGTTAGAGTTATCATGTATTAGAGAATAATTAATTACTTTAATTAATTATTATTCTAATTCTCATGCACTTAAGCTAAACTTACGTTTGCTTTATTAATTAATTTAATACTTTATTTATGTTAACTATAGAGCTAATATTAGATCAATTTATCTCATCATAGAAGATGTTGACACTTGTCATGATCTAATCCCTTTTCATTAGGATTGTTGTTTTAAAGAATTCATTCTCTCTTGTAATTATTCATTCTATAAGTATTTTCTTTTTGAGAAATAGAAAATCTTTCTTTTTCAGAGCTCTTGGGTGGAAGGTGTTTTGTTCATTGTTTGGTCCTGTGGCTTGTGTTATTCACAAATCTAACAGTCATGAGGGATAGTGTCAAGAAACTTGAGGAAAAGATGAATGTGGCAGTGGAATATTTGGACTTGCAAGACAATGTTTCTAAGGATGCACATACACTTGTTAAAATAAAATGGTATGTTTCAACCACCTTTGAATCTTGACTTAGAGGACATTTTTGTTGCTAATAAAACTCGAAGAAGAACCCCACAAAGCCCTAAGAGTGAGGTTTGTGCATATATTGGGGTTGGTGATGACCAAACTTTTGAAGAAGATGAGAATTTATTCATAGAAGAAATAAATGTAAAGAAGAAGTTACATGAAGCATTCGAAAGGAATAAACAGTTAGAGGAATTGGTGAAAACATATGAAAAAAGAGACAAGGAAAGGGAATTGAAGATTAAAGAATTGGAGGAGAAACTTCATAGCTACGGGAATGGGTCTAAATTGGACTTGCTTATGCAACTTTCCATAGTAAAGGCAAGGAACATAAAAATCATAGTTCTTGTTGTGTGAATTGTGAGAGTTAGTAATAAACACACAAAACCAATGAAACACATTACAATAGAGAATTGAAATTATAGAATTAATCAAATTCAAAACACAATCAATCACTAAAACCATTCCATTGCTTCCTATCTCTAAGAATTCCTTGAATCATAATGGCTCTCAGATTTTGCTTGCACTATGACTTTCAAAATGACAACCTAGGGAATGGAATGTTGTAAATGCAAGAAACTTAATTCCTACATGATTTGATAAGATGTATGATAATGCTAAATGATGCTATGATATTATGTTGTAAATGATAATGGTAACGTGACAATGGATATGATACTAAAGACTATGGTGCAAATGTTGTATAAAACTACTTTGATAATGAAAATGCAGCTATGAAACTAAGCCATGATTCTAAACTAATATGATGCTACAATGCTCAAATGCTAAATGCTAAATTTCTCTAAATGCTTTATGCTTATGCTCTAAATTCTCTCATATAATTTTTGCAGAGTAAGTTTGCTCAAGATGGGATTGCAAATGTTGTAGAATGAGGCTATATTTATAGGATTTCCAAGGCATATTGTGATATGGCATGATTTGAGGGTTGGGATTTCAGCTTGAAAGATGAACGGTGGAGGATAAAGAGGTTAGAGGGAATCATGGAGGATGTTCCCTTTAGTAAAACACTTTGCCAAGTGTTGAAGGGAATCAATGGAGGAAGAGAGCCATGTGTCTCCAAGTTTGTTTCAAGTTTGTTGAGAATAATTCTAATTTAGAAATTAGATTTATTTAAATTCATGAGGCACAAGGTGAGGTGGATGATGAGGTGGCAGGTGGTTAGAAAGTTGTGTAGAAATGTGACAAAATTGAATTTAAAAATTCAAATTTAGTGAGAGGGAATTAATCAAATAAAACAAATTAGTTAGATTTGTTTATTTAATTAAATCATGAAGAAAATGATTTTAGAAGAATTTTAAGAGAGTGGACTATATAAATAAATTTAGAATTTATTTATAAGTAGAGGAATTAAGATGGTTTATTAATTAAATAACTCGTATTTAATTAATTGATTATCCTAACAGATTTTAGGTGTATACATTTTTCCCCTCTTTGAAGTGATGTGTTTACACATTGCTTCAAAGAAAAATCTGCTACTAACGCCGAGAAAAAATAAATTATATGCCCCAAATGCTAAATTTCAAGTGATGACGGATATATGCCCTTGCGGGAGATAAATCGATGATTTTTTGAATTTTTGGATATTTTTGAAATTTGATGATGATTTTATGATTTTATGATATCTTAACGATGTATCTCCTGAAAATGATACTAATCCAGCCAATGTTGATGAAATGATTAATTAAGCCCCTTTGAAAAATAAAATAAATCATCCCCACAAAAATCCCACTTAATTAGCCTTTAAAAGGTTAAAAAGATGGATTAGAAGTTCATTTCTACATTTTGATTTTGAAATTTGAGAGTGATTGAGCAATTGAGCAATTTGAGCAAGATGGTGATTCCCTACCACACACATCGATTCGAGCGCGTGTGACGTCACAACCGCCCGGCCACGTATGGACCTCTGGTATGTACCCCGAAAAACCTCGTGATTCTTTAAATTCATTTTTCTCGCACTTTTTCATGGTTAAATTCTATTTTTTGCGTTTTAGCGCATAGGAACACCGATGTAGCGCATTGAATGACTATTCTAGCGCATTTGGTAGATTAGCGCATAGGTGATTTTTTGTAGCGCATAGATGCTAGATTTTAGCGCATATAGGGAATTAGCGCTGAGAGTCGATGTTTTAGTGCATATGATGAATGTTCTAGCGCATATGGTTTAATAGCGCATAGATGATGTGATTTAGTGCAATAGGTCAATGTTGTGGCACATAGAATCATTTAGCGCATTGATAGAGGAATTTATCACATTGATGCAATTTGATGGTGCATACGGTGATTTAGCGCATAGAGACTCTGTTTCGACACATCCATGAAATTTTTTGGCACATCATGATTTTAGTGCTTTGAGTCTATGTTTTAGCGCATCTAGGTCAGATTATTGAATTTTTAGATTAGACTCCTTGATTTTGATGATTGTTGATCACGTCAGCCTTTGATTTGATGATGATTGATGATGTTGATAGATTAGATGATGATTGATCTCATGATAGGTGAGATCCAATGATAGGATGATGATTATTGACCTCATGGTAGGTGAGGATCAATGATAGGATAAGGATTATTGACCTCATGATAGTTGAGGATCAATGATAGATTGATGATTGTCCTCATGCTAGGTGAGGATCAATGATAAATGCTCACGAGATGCAATCAAAATCTCATCAGAGTTGATTAGGTTGATTGATTGATTAATTTGTTGATTTGTGATATGTTAGGATGATATGATCCTTCGACAATCCTACAGATTTGGGAGTGCTTCCCGAGGACCTGGAAGTTGATTCTACATTTAGATCAGGCTGATCTAAATGTGATTGGCCGATGCAGACTAACTTCACTGATAGATATGCCCCAACATCGGATTAACAGGGAGCTTCTGACCGCGTTTGCAGAGAGATGGAACAGTGATCATAACACCTTCCACTTACCTACCGGCAAGATAACAGTGACCCCAGAGGATGTTTACTGCATTTTGAGGATTCCAGTTGTCGGAGAGCTAGTTGTATATGATTCCACCGAGCAAGGCGGTATAGATGCACTACGGAGAGTATTCAAGGATGATCGGATTTGTGATTATAAGATCCCATGGCGAGAGATGGTCGATGCATATGTGACATTGCCATGTGTGCTTGTTGGATTTATTGGAGGATTTCTATGTCTTGATCGTAGGTCAAAGGGACTTTCAGTTGGATGGGGCTGGATACTCGAGAGTATGATCACACAGGGTACCAAATATGCATGGGGATCCTGCATGCTTGCCCATTTATACCACAATTTACACCAGGTTGTGTATCTGAGAGGAGTTGGTTTGTCAGCAGGAGTCACACTATTGTAGATATGGGTGTGGGAGCATATAGCGGTCACTCATCCAGTGGCAGATAGATAGCGGCCAGTAGGGAGGCCATATGTTCATGCATATATAGGTCCAGTGGTCCAACCTAAGCTAGGAAAATTGGAGTACTGGAGGAGAGTACTGGACGATCTTGAGACAGTGACATGGAAACTTCTACTTAGACTGTGAATAGTGGCTAGAGGATGATACTAAGATGTCGTATTTGTGCTCGTCTATGTACCTGATTGAGAGGACACAGTTTATCATTAAGAGGTTTCTACTGAGGAGGGTACTGCGACAGTATGGCAAGGTACAAGGCATGCCCCAGGGAGTTGCTCATTATGCATGATGACAGATAAATGTACCAGAGTGGGGATCCACTTTGTTCTATAATGTTGCAGTTGAGGAGTACCAGAGTTTATAGGCCATTATTTGGGATTATCATCCAGAGGCCATAGAGGCTCCTATATCCGAGGAGTATGCATAGTACCTCTTTACACATCCCTTCCCATGGATTTTGAGTCTAGATGAGCCAGTACCTTTGTTAGATGATGATCCAGCACCACATGCACGTAGGCAAAGGAGAGATGGAGGAGATGAGGAGGAGGAGGGAGAGAGTAGTGATGATGGAGACAGGGATGGAGATGGAGGAGGCGGGGATGGTGATGGGGGTGATGGCGGTGGAGGAGATGAGGGTGGTGTAGGGCCAGTGATAGATGTGCGAGACTTTAGAGTGCCTCGGAAGAGGCAATCATTAGTAGCTGCAGCACATCGACATGTACAGATTCGGCTACCCTCACAGCAGCAGTAGACATAGATAGTTGCCTTGCAGTCATAGGTTCAGGCACTACAAGGACAACTTGTGCAGATACAGGGATAGATTACCACACTTACAGTAGAGAGAGACACCCTAAGGCAGTGGGTTGAGCAGGTAGAGGAAATGGCCAAGAGATTGTAGAGGGTGGTCGAGGGCACATGTACAATTGATTATCTGAGAGAGAGGTACGGTGCTTCGATAGGGAGGCTGAGTACTGCAAGTTGAGATACCATGAGGCGGTTCCTCCAGAGTGTCAAGAGAGTTATGCGCATTTTTTCAGTGCTTGCACTCACTCTAGGACCACTAGCAGGGGTGTTACAGGGCCACCTCGCAGGGATCTAGGGGTAGGGCCATCAGGTATTGCTAGAGGCACAAGGCCAACACCGTCAGGGGGGAGCACCACATAGCTCCATGATGATCATTTGAGATGCATTTGGGACATGATGTGTACTCCTTGATTCAATTGAGACACTATGATACACTGCCATTTTTGTTTTCGATGATGTATCTTATTACACATTTGGATATCATTATACACTTGAAATTATGATTTTGAGGTTATATGATATGCGGCGATGATTATCGATCTATGTGTCTATATGAGATTATGATGGATTCCTATGATGGATACATTTAATTTCTTCTTTATGATGCTTATGTGATGCTTAGATGGTGATTATGTATGTATGCAATGATGATATGATAATGCATGATTTATGTTCCTAAATGCTTTATGGATGACGTTTTATGCAATGAGATGGATGCAAATGAAATATGATGCCCCTTATTTTTTTGTATTTTCTTAGTGCAAAAATATGATGCTTCTATAGTATATGAGATGAGTTTGATTATGCAAATGTGATGCAATGTACTTTTTTTTTTTTTTTTTTTCTAATGCAAATATTATGATGTAATGCATGGATGGATGTATGATACACAAATGATTATGCAACTATATGAGAATGATATGTTTTTGTTAATGTCAAGTGTACTCAATCCATTAATGATAGAGATGACATCATTGTGAAATTTTGCCAGCCTTGGAAAACACATAAATACAGATGCAAAAACTAACATGGATGCAATCTAACTTAACCATGCAGATCTAATATACAAATGTTGTCATCGTAACAACCAATTGGTCATGATTTTTATCATTGAGATCTGGATGTGAAATCTTAGATAGTGCATCCGATATTTCTTTTAGCGCATATGAAACATATTTTTAGCGCATTCAGTTCCTATTATGATGCATCCAGATCATCTTTCGACGCATCCAACCCATCTGTCGTTGCATTCAGGGGGTTTTCTAGCACATTCAGTCTTTATTTTAGCGCATTTAGTAGTTTTTTTAGCGCATCTGGTAGTTCTTTCAGCGCATAGGAGTGATCTTTTAGCGCATCTAATGTCTGTTTTAGCACATTTGGTTTATTTTGCAAAATTTCAAAATCCTGAGAACTAATTGATGTTTTTTGTGTTGCAGGTGCTTAATACACTGGTCAAAGACAAATATATCAAACTACTAATGATGTATGTAGGGGTTGGAGTTGTTTTATTGTCTTCTTTTAATTAAATTAGGAACCTAGTTTAATTAGAAGGTTAAAAAACCCCTTGTCTATTATGCTTGAAGTGATAGGCCTATGCTCTCCCCTTAACTGGGTGACCAGAATTCCAAACTCACTATTTTATGCTTTGTTAACACCTTTAGAAGGCCTTCCATAGTGGGAAAAAGTACTCACCCTACGGAAACAACCTAAGTGGGAACAACTAAATCCAAGTTTTCTGACTCACTATAATCAAAAGCGAATTCGGGGAAAGTTTGCAATTTGATGGTAGTGTGCAAGATAACCATCCCCAAAGCCTTTGTTCTAAAGGTTGGGAGGTCTCCTAAGGGATTTTATCTATTTGTCGCACCGAATGGAAACCCTTATTATGAACCTTAGTGTAGAAGCCAGCCTAGTCAGTCTCCGAACACTTCTAATATTACAGTGCAAGGGGAGGGAAAAATTTGCCCACAAGACACTCACCATATAACCATCAGGGATTACTGGCCAAAAGTGGAGAATTCAACCTTGGTTAAGACCTGGGAAAGGCAAAAACATAAGCACCCTCTAGGGGGTGACACGGCTGTGTGAGCTGATATGGTTCTAAGATGTGGGTTGTGGTATTTTAAGTGACCCTTGAGAATAGAAAAGTGCTTGAATTGTCTTCTCTTGTGTTATACCTATGGAAATTGAAGGAATTATACCAAATTCTTGAATACACACTCAATGTTTAGTTCTTAGGCTTAACACAACTGTTTGAAATTTTTTTGTTGTGCTTGAAGTCATAATTCAAGAAATCATCCATTTAAAGCACTTAATTCCCATTATTCACAAACTAGAAACCAAGCAAAAAATCATTGTTCAGAAAAGCATACCTTGGAAACATTTAGATTTACAGATTAAAATGCAGAATAACTAGAAAGATTTGCAAAAACACTAAACACTTCCAGATTAGTGCATCAATTCCCTGTTTTGGCACATACACTACTTTTTCTAGCGCATCTGAGTTAGTTTCCAGTGCACCTGGTTCATCTTTTAGTGCATTGAGCCCATTTTCCAGTGCATCTGTTCCATCTTTTATCGCATTCACAAACCCTTTTAGCGCATTCACCTATAGATTACCTAGTTGAAATCACATTTAGGAGTGGCAATCTAGCGCATCCTTGCTTTATCTTAGCTCATCTGATTAGTTTATTAGCGCATTTGGGTCACTTTTTGGTGCATTGGTTCCATATTCTAGCACATCTGCAAAATTGTCCAACACATTCACCTACAGAATACCAGGTTAAAATCATCATACTTAGGGGCAGTCTGGCGAATCCCTAGCTTTTTCTAGCGCATATTTTCCATTTTCTAGCGCATCTAAGTTAGCCTTCGGTGCCTTGAGTTCAGCTTTTAGCACATTCAGTACATTTTCCCATGCATTTGTTCCTTTGTTTAGCGCATTGAGTCTATTTTCTAGCGCATCTTGGGTACATTCTAGCGCATCCAGGCTATTTTCTAGTGCACCTATGCAATCTTTTATCACATCCATACCCTGTTTTAGCACATCCAGTAAATTCAAAACTAGAGAGTTAAATTCATCCCCTGTTCGATAGTTTGAACTAGAATTAAGGATCCCTGTCAACACATAATCATTCCTCAGGTACAATAGAATTTTAAACTTGTTGAAACTGACATTTGCAAGTGGAATTCTTCAAAAAAAAAAAATATCTAACATCTTAAAGTTCCTAAACATCCAACACATCTAATTGTTAAGCTAAGTTTCATCATCAGGATCTGTCATCCTTCATCACAAAACAACATTGTATAATCAAATTAAACTTAGTCTCATAAATAGAATTTGTCATTCTATTTGACTTAGTTTTCATCCTTGGGACTCCTCCAAACAAAGATCAAAGTTTAGTCAAATCATAACACTTGTATGCTCGTTCAAACAAGATTACAAAAGAAGAAACTCAAGGAAAAATAAATTGAGACTCAAAACACCATGGTTGAACCTGAAGAAAATCCATTTCATAGTTTTCACAACACTGAAAATGATTAAATAACTAAGGAATATATCCAAACAACACAACAAGAGCCCAAATTCCACAAATTCATGGAAAAGATTTTTGAAAAAGATGGAGAAAAATATTTCTTAATGTTGGCTAATCAAGGTATCAAACTTCCACATGACTTTGATGTTAATCAACTGAAAGGAGCACCTAAAAGACCTGAAATTGATACATAAAACATAGAACAAGTGGCTCCATTAACTCATCAAATGAAAAACCTCCAACAATAGATTCAAGACATGCAAAGAGGAACTACAAAAAGATATTTGTTGCAAGATATTTGTCTAGGATATGTACATGAGGTTTTCCGATGACAAGCAGAATGATGGTGAAAGCGAATGACGAAAGCGAATGGTCGACATGCTCAAATAGATGGAAAAGATAATCTATCACAAATAGCTCCTATTTCCATGTTTTCACTACTTGTTTTTATTGCACTTTTTCATATTTTATGATTTTTTTTTATTTTTTTTGATTTTTCACTTTTTGTTTTTTTTTAATTTTTTTTGTTTTTATGATTTTTTGTATTTTTCTCTTTTCTCTTTTTTTTCTTTTTTGTTGTCACCAAGATTCCTATTTTCCAATTTTTCATCAGGGTAACAATTTCTTCAAGATATTTTCTAATTTTTTTTTATACTTTTTCAGGACTTTTTTTGATGCATTGGATGAACTATGTGCAGAACTTCTTGAGATGCAGGTTGTTGATGGGTTCTTCAGACAAATCTCCTTCATGCATAGACAGCTGATAGGCTCCAGATCTTAAGACTTCCTTGACGATGCCCCAATCCTGTGTGAATGACCGTGTTGGATGAAAGGACCCAATCAGAATGAATAGTACGAGTAGCAAGTATGAAGGACAATAGATATGATAGATAAAAGAGGCTATGATAGGATCCCTAATGTGGACACTACGTGGGCCATCAGGCTTCAGAGAAAAATTAGCTTGGGCAATCGATGAGTTATAGTACATGGAGGGGTCACCATCAAAGACACATTGAAAGACATCACCAATGGAGGTGTAATGATATGACATATAAGTGAACATGAATGGGTGGAATGGTATATGTGGTAGGAGTGAGGGTAACATGGATGGAGAGCTTCAATCAACAAGTTATTTCTTTGATTTTCTTCTTTGATAGATGGCCTCAGTGATTTTTGAGGGAGAGGCATATTTGGAGATCGACTTTTGCATGCTTTTATTTTTTACTTTTATTTTTTGTGTCTGATAGCTTTTTATTTTGGCTAAGAGACTTTTATGGATATTTTTTTCTTTTTGATTTATCCAATAGCTTTTTATTTTGGCTAAGGGACTTTGCTTGATTTTTCTTTTTGGTATGCTTTCTTTTGATTCTAGATCTCCATTTGAAAAAGCATTTTTACCTTTGATTCTTGAACTGCCTCCTTTATATTTTCTTCAGGTGATACTTTTGGATCCATGTCGATGAGGTGGATGGATGTGGATGAGATGGATGAAGTGAGAATGGTAGTGGTGATGCCATCAATGGGGTCTTTTATACTATCCTTTTCGGTATTGTTAATTTCAAAAGAAGCTTGCACATCCTTAGTGACTTGGCAAGATGGTTTAGTAGAGGCCACAATAGGAGATTCATACCCTAGTCCATGGTAGGTGGGATGGAAGGATGATGGTTGGATATCCTTATCGAGGTCATGATCAAAGAGTGGGTTATCATAAATGTCTTGGTCAAATAGGGGGTTGTCATAGGTATCAAAATCTGGAGTGGAAGCAGATATGGAAAAGGTAGGTGTATCATCAAGATCACAAATGGTTTCAATCCCAACACGGTCATCTTTTTGCATTCCTTCTATAGTTGTCTCAGTATCATTGTTGGAATTATGATCCTTCTCGATGGCAGTAGTAGTGTCTTTTTCCAACAAATTATCCAAACGATATTCTCCACATCCTAGATCATGGATTTGGACCTTGGGGTTTGATAGTGCAGTAACTCGGGTAGATGCTTTTAAGGATTCAAGATCAACATGTGTTTGAGAATAAGGTGCTTCACAATTGCTATTGGTTTCATCTTTAGGACTTAGATTATGGCCATACATGAAAGAATTAGGATCTCCTTGTATTGTGATTTCAACTCCCTCATTTGAAAACTTCAAACATTGATGGTATGTAGAGGATACTGCTTGCATTTCATGTATCCACGGTCTTCCAAGGAGGATATTATAGGTCAAGGGAAGATCAAGAACTTGGCAAACCACATCTTTCACCACAAGGCCAACCGTAATTGGTAGAGCAATTGATCCTTTAGATAAGCATTCCTCAGCATCATATCCCTTCATGGTAATCTTTTTACTGGAGTCTATTACATTTTCTAAATATCCCAATGCATTGATAAACTTTAAAGTGCATATATTTAGACCATCCCCACCATCTATTAGAACACGTTTGACCAGACATTTATGAATCAAAACCTCAATATGAAGTGAAGCATTACGCGGATGGGTGAGTGATGCATCATCATTTTCCGAAAATGATAGACAATGAGGTGCGGTCAAGTTTCTGGCAATAGCTTGAGATTGACAAAATTCCAAATCAGATGGTATGATGTCTTTTTTATCATTGATATGATTGTGAACTACATAAATGTTAAGAATGGTAGTGTTGTAGACATAGTTTACATTCTTTCATTTGTTGTTTGATGAGGAGGATTCCCATTTTTCATAGTTAGGTAAAGGATTCTTGAATGTTCCATGATCAACATTTGTTTGGGTTCGTTCTACCAATATTTCCTTTCGATCAATCAAGTCTTGTACCAAATGTTTTAGTTGCATACAATCATTTGTTTTGTGTCCTTTGTTTCAATGAAAATCACAATAATGTGTGTCATTCCACCAAGATGGTTTAACTTGTGGGTATAATCTCGTGCCTTCGGTAATGTTATAACTTTATGCTCAAGAAGTTCCTTTAGTGTTGATTCAAGAGACTGTCCCAAAGGTGTGAATTTTCTTAGATTTGATGGCGTTTTATATGGTGCTAAAACTAGTTTTGATTCATTGTTATTCTGATTACTGTTTTGATTATTTTGATTGGTGTTTTGATTGTTTTTAGAGGTGACAAATTTCAAGTTAAAGACTGGTTTTGCATTTTGTTTTTCTATTGTAGTATCATTGTTACCAATTTTTTTATTTCTTTGCCAAAACTTTGGTTTACCACTGTTGTTGTAATTGTTGGAAGAATTTGTTGAGTTGTTTCCTTCATTGTAAATTTTTATTGACTCCTCTCTTGACCAAAGCTTCTTCGATTTTGATTCCATTTTCAATCAATTTCTCAAAGGTAGGTGGACATTGTAATTCAAGTCTATAGCTCATCTCATCATTTAGATTGTCAATGAAAATTTCCATCTTTTCCTTTTCAGGTATGGCATGAGAATATCTTGCAAACAATATTCTCCATGTTTGCAAAAACATGAGGAATGATTCACCCCTCTTTTTTTTGTGTTGCAAAGGTCTTTCATTGTTATCTCATGTTGGATGTTGTAGGAGTATTGAGTGATGAATTTATTAACCAGATCTTCAAAGGTTTTAATTGGTGATGCAAGTTTGGAGAACCATTCCATGCATTGTCCGCCTAGGTTGTGAGGAAACAATCTCATCAAGTAAGTCTCTTCATGTGCAAATTCAAGGCTCATGGTTCAAAATTCCCTTACATGATCTATAGGATTTGTTTTACCATTGTATTTATCATACTTTGGAAATTCACAATGTTTGGGAAAAAGAATCATGTTGACCATTTGATCAAAAGGATATGGGAAAATGTCTTGTAGTAGATATCTTTTTGTGATTCCTCTTTGCATGTCTTGAATGTTGGAGGTTTTACATTTGATGAGTTAATGCAACCACTTATTCTGTGCTTTTTGTATTAATTTAAGGTCTTTTAGGTGCTCCTTTCAGTTGATTAACATCAAAGTCATGTGCAAGTTCGATACCTTGATTAGCCAACATTAAGAAATATTTTTCTCCTACTTTTTCAAAAATCTTTTCCATGAATTTGTGCAATTTGGGATCTTGTTGTTTTGTTTGGATATCTTCCTCAATTATTTCATCATTTTTAGTGTTGTGAAAACTATGAAATGGATTTTCTTCAGGTTCAACCATGGTGTTTTGAGTTTCGATTCCTTTTCCCTTGAGATTTTGCTTTTGTGACCTTGTTTGAATGGGCATACAAGTGTTATGATCTGACTAAACTTTGATATTTGTTTGGAGGAGTTCCAAGGATGAAAAATAAGTCAAATAGAATGAAAAATTCTATTGATGAGACTAAGTTTAATCTGATTCTATAGCGTTGTTTTATGATGAAGGATGACAGATCCTGATGATGAAACTTAGCTTAACAATCAGATGTGTTGGATGTTTAGGCACTTTAAGATGTTAGATCTTATTTTGGTTTGAAGAATTCCACTTGCAAATGTCAGTTTCAACAAATTTAAGATTTTGTTGTACCTGAGGAATGATTCTGTGTTGATAGGGATCCTTAATTCTACTTCAAATTGTCAAACAAGGGATGAATTTAACTCTCTGGTTTTGAATTTACTAGATGCACTAAAACAGGGTATGGATGCGCTAAAAGATTGGACAGGTGCACTAGAAAACAACTTGGATGTGCTAGATTGTACCCAAGATGCACCAAAAAATAGACTCAATGCGCTAAACAAGGACCAGATGTGCGGGAAAATGTACTAAATGTGCTAAAAGTTGGACTCAATGCATCGAAGGCTGACTTAGATGTGCTAGAAAAAGCCAGGGATGCGCTAGACTGCCCCTAAGTATGATGATTTTAACTTGGTATTTTGTAGGTGAATGCACTAGACAATTTTGCAAATGCGCTAGAATATGGAACCAATGTGCCAGAAAGTGACCCAAATGTGCTAGTAAACTGATCCGCTAAGATAAAGCAAGGATGCGTTAGAATGCGCCTCCTAAATGTGATTTCAACTGTGTAATTTGTAGGTGAATGCGCTAAAAGGGTTTGCAAATGCACTAAAAGATGGAACAGATGCATGGGAAAATGAGCTCAATGCGCTAAAAGATGGACCAGGTACACTGGAAACTGACTCAGATTCGCAAGAAAAAGTAGTGTATGCGCCAGAACAGGGAATGGATATGCTAATATGTAGGTGTTCAGTGTTTTTGCAGATATGTCTAGTTATTTTGCTTTTTAATCTATGAATATGAATATTTCTAAGGTATGCTTTTTTGAATATTGATTTTTTGCTTGGTTTCTAGTTTGTGAATTATGGGAATTAAGTGCTTTAAATGGATGATTTCTTGAATTATGACTTCAAACATAGCAAAAAGTTATCAAATAGTTGTGTCAAGCCTAGGAACTAAACTTTGAGTGTGTATTCAAGAATTTGGTCTGATTCCTTCGATTTCCACAGGTATAACACAAGATAAGATAGTTCAAGCACTTTTCTATTCTCAAGGGTCACTTAAAATACCACAACCAACATCTTAGAACCATGTCATCTCACACAGTTGTGTCACCCCCTAGAGGGCACCCGTGTTTTTTTCTTTCCTGGGTCTTAACCAAGGTCGAATCCTCCACCTTTGGCCAGTAATCCCTGATGGTTATATGGTGAGTGTCTTGGGGGCAGATTCTTCCCTCCCCTTGCACTATGATATTAGAATTGTTTAAAGACTGACTCGGCTGGCTTCTACACTAAGGTTTGTAATAAGGGTTTTCATTCGGTGTGGAAAATAGATAAACTCCCTCAGGAGACCTCCCAACCTTTAGAACAAAGGCTTTGGGGATGGTTATCTTACACACAACTGTCGAATTGCGAACTTTCCCCAAATTCGCTTTTGATTATAGTGGGTCAGAAAACTTGGCTTTAGTTGTTCCCACTTAGGTTTTTCCCGTAGGGTGAGTACTTTTTCCCACTATGGCAGGCCTTCTAAAGGTGTTAACAAAGAATAAATTAGTGATTCTGGCATTTTGGTCACTCAGTTAAAGGGGAGAGCATAGGCCTATCACTTCAAGCATAGTAGACAAGGGGTTCTTTAACCTTCTAATTAAACTAGGTTCCTAATTTAATTAAAACAAGACAATAAAACAACTCTATCCCCTCCATACATCATCAATAGTTTGATATATTTTTCTTTGACCAGCGTATTAAGCACCTGCAACACAAAAAACATCAATTAGTTCTTGGGATTTTGAAATTTTGCAAAATAAACCAAATGCGCTAAAACAAACATCAGATGCACTAAAAGATCACTCCTATGCATTGAAAGAACTACCAGATACACTAAAGAAACTACCGAATGCGCTAAAATATCAACCAAATGCACTAAAAGACCCCCTGTATGCACTAAAAGATGAATTGTATGTGCTGAAAGATGATCTAGATGTGCCATAACATGAACTAAATGTGCTAAAAGGATATTTGTATGTGCCAAAAGAAATAACGGATGTGCTACATAAGAGCTCACGTCCAAATCTGCAAAATAACTTTCTAGAAAACATCAATAAAAAGGGTCTATTCCCCACAGTGGGCACCAATTTATGTTGTGTGAATTGTGAGAGTTAGTAATAAACACACAAAACCAATGAAACATATTACATTAGAGAATTGAAATTACAAAATTAATCAAATTCAAAACACAATCAATCACTAAAACCGTTCCATTGCTTCCTATGTCTAAGGATTCCTTGAATCATAATGGCTCTCAGATTTTTCTTGCACTATGACTTTTAGAATGACAACCTAGGGAATGGAATGTTGTAAATGCAAGAAACTTAATTCCTACATGATTTGATAAGTTGTATGATAATGCTAAATGATGCTATGATATTATGTTGTAAATTGATCCGGGGCACAATTTTTCAGTGAAAATTGAAGTGTTCCCAATACTCCAGATTTTAGCTTCATTAGAAAGAGAACGACGTCCTGATTCCAACGCAACTTGAACGGGGCGAAAAGGACTCCGTTTGTGCAAGTTATGGCCAGTCAAACTTCCAGTCAACTAGCTTCAGGGGCATCCAAAAGGTGAAAAAAATGATCTTCTCATAAATCGACGGAACCAACATCATCGCGAAGAGCTCGTCGAGACGATTTCAATGACGTTCGTTTCATCGAAATCCGATGTCGTATGCTCGAGTTAGAAGCAGTCAAACTTTAGTCAACTTGAAGGGACATGATGACGTCATCATACTGATGTGGCAGTCCGTACTGTACGGAATCAACATGGATGAATTTCGGCCTGACACATGGCAAGTGAGTCATCGGTATGGAGCCAATCAGATGATGACATGTGGCAGTCCGTACGCTCAGTCAGCATTGAAGTGGCAGTCTAGTCAGCTTGACACGTCATCATCGCGGGCGAATAGGAGCACGACACATCATCTGCCTAGTCAGCAACATCAGCCAGTAGCATTATGACACGTGTCCGCAGGGGTTCGGCATTCGGTTTGAGTTTGTTTTAACCAAAAAAATATTGGATGGGGTTCGACCCCGTGATTTCCGCCCAACCGACCAACCCCCTCACCGTTGCACCAGCCCGAGCGCTCACAATAGTATATGGAAGCGGTTTCTTTTGTTGATAATTTTTGGAGATTTGTTTGTGAAAAACAAACCACCCAGCGGTTTGAACCTGCGCCGACCGGGGTAACAAAAAGACTATTAACCACTGCGCCACGCAAACACTCTAAAAAGTAAGTGGCATCGGTTCGATTTGTTATTGTACTGTTGGCCGAGCCTTACTCAAATGGCCAAATAAGGCCAAAACAAACAAAACCACCAAAACCACCTATAACCAAAAGATTGCAGAGAGCAAATTAGTCTTGATACGACATGATAGAGGAAGATATGCATTTATTTGGGTGGTTAAGCCTAATTAGGCAAGTTTTTTGTATAAAAGGAGGGGTATAGGCCTTGTTTTCACAAGTCCAAGTGGAGATAGCGAGAGAATGCTCGAGAGATTTGAAGACATTTCTGCACATCAGAGTAATGTCATGCTGCTGTGCTTGAAGGAGATAGTCTTGGAGCAATTGTAACTGTTTTGGAGTATAATCGGATCGGTCACTCCGTTGGAGAGGGGCCCGGAGACGTAGTCCTTAGGGACGAACTCCGTTATCAATTGTGGTTTCGTCTCTCTATTTCTTCTCTCTTTCTGTTCAGTTCATTATCTTGGCATTTATTTTATGTTATATTCATTTATTCATTTGAGCATTTAATTATGTAATCATTTATGTTAATCGTTGTAATAATTGATCTTTTACGTTACGCATTCTGTAAGCAATTAGTCCTAGATCCTAAATAGATCATAAATGATAATGGTAATGTGACAATGGATATGATACTAAAGACTATGATGCAAATGTTGTATAAAATTACTTTGATAATGAAAATGCAGCTATGAAACTAAGCCATGATTCTAAACTAATATGACTCTAAAATTCTCAAATGCTAAATGATAAATTGCTCTAAATGCTCTCATATAATTTATGCAGAGTAAGTTTTCTCAAGATGGGATTGCAAATTTTGTAGAATGAGGCTATATTTATAGGATTTCCAAGGCATATTGTGATGTGGCATGATTTGACGGTCAGGATTTCAGCTTGAAAGATGAACGATGGAGGATAATGAGGTTAGAGGGAATCATGGAGGATGTTCCTTTTAGAAAAACACTTTTCCAAGTGTTGAAGGGAATCAATGGAGGAAGAGAGCCATGTGTCTCCAAGTTTGTTTCAAGTTTGTTGAGAATAATTCTAATTTAGAAATTAGATTTATTTAAATTCATGAGACACAAGGTGAGGTGGATGATGAGGTGGTAGGAGGTTAGAAATTTATCTAGAAATGTGACAAAATTGAATTTAAAAATTCAAATTTAGTGAGAGGGAATTAATCAAATAAAACAAATTAGTTAGATTTACTTATTTAATTAAATCATGAAAAAAACTATTTTAGAAGATTTTTAAGAGAGTGAACTATATAAGTAAATTTAGAATTTATTTATAAGTAGAGGAATTAAGATGGTTTATTAATTAAATAACTTGTATTTAATTAATTGATTATCCTGACCGATTTTAGGTGTATACAGTTCTAAACCAAGGACTTGATATTGTTACTCGATTTTCACCTGCGGGCTCAATTAGGTAGGGCAATCTATGTTTCAAGTGTTCATGAAGGCCAAATGGGGACATTGTTGTGTAGGATTAAATCATACACCTGATGATATTTCTCAAGGAAGTATCTTAGAAAGCATGCCTCATTCGGATCTGGCATAAAACTCCTCAAAGAAGAAGTCGCTGAGACCAGCTGAATGTCTTGCGGACTTGCAGTGTGTTATACCCATTTGAAATCCTCATGGTCGGCAAGACATCTTGGTCACCGTAAAGTTTTATATCTCTCTCCACTTGGGATGTCTTGCCGACAGTTGTTCACCAGGCTAGCATCGGGGGGAATGATTTGCTTCAGGATGATGTCTCTCCGACTGCATGTAGTCTCGCCGAGGGAGATCGCCTTCAGCATAAGGTCTAGTTGATAAATGGAGTTGTTGTCGAAAGGTTTTGGGCTCGCCGAGATGTCTCACCAATGGTTGTTAGTCTCACTGAAACGGCCGGCGTCGGGGAGAATTCTTGCCGAAAGATGGAGGTCTCGGCGAAGGGAGGTGTCATCGGGGAGATGTCTTGTCGACCCGATGAAGTCTAGACGAAAGGTTGTGCCTTCGGCATAGTATCTCACCGATGGTATGAGGTCTCACCGAAGTGGAATGGTCTCAATGTAACCTCTCACAGACTAAGCGAGGTGTCGTTGAGACAGAAGGCCTTCGGTGTAATGATGGGGTCAGTGTAATGTCTTACTGACAAACGATGGTCTCGTCGATGGTTTTAAACCTTCGGTGTGACTAATGTAACACACCATGATGTCCTGCCGACAGATGAAAGTCTCCCTGATAGTTGTTCACAAGGCTGTCATCGGGGAGAAAATTTTACATTCGCTATGAGGTCTGGCTGAATGAAGGAGGTCTCGGCGAAAGATCAAGGGCTTCGCTGTAAAGTCTTGCCGATTGGGGAGAGTCTAGCCGACATAGAAGGATATCAGTATTACGTCTGGCCGATAGGGCGAGGTCTCGCCGAAGGAAGTTGCATTCACTGATTGAAGGCTCGGTTGGTATAATGTCTCACCGACCGAGGGTGGTCTTGCCAAAAGGAAAGAGTTTGCGCTCGGGGAAATAGATTGGTTTCGGGGTGATGTCCTGCCGATTGCTAGAGGTCTTGGCAAAATGAAATAGCCTCGGTGAAAGGTCTTGCTGACCCGATGGTTTCTTGCCGAAGGGAGTTAGCGTCGACATAATGTTGAGCTCAAGGAGATGTCCTGCCGACCTGATGGTGTCTCGCCGAAGGTTCATACCTTCGGTATGAGGTCTTCTTGCCTGATGTTTGTCTTGCCGATAGCGATGGGTTTGCTGCAGACTTTGACGAGAACTCTTTCCGAATGCGGACGTCTGGGTGATGAAATGGCAATATCAATATGACTCTTGAGGGTTCGCTATGATGTCTGGCCGAAAGCGATAATCTTGCCGATGGTTTTAGCAATGTCAATATGACTTTTGCAACTCGCTTTGAACTCTTGCCGATGGTTGTGAGCTATGTCGATAACTACTGAAGGGCATAATCGCATCGGGGAGACACGACTAGTGTCTCACCGACATGCAATTCTGATGAAGCAACCTTTGACTGTTTGGGAATCTACATGGCACGAGTTCAACCAATCAGAAGGAGCTAAAGACGGACCATGGGTAGTTTGACTATTGTGACCGCCCCTGTGGATGATCAATGGAATGCAAGTGGTATGGATCTGCTCTGTGATCAAAGGCATGGGTTGCCTTGGTGAAACAATGGTGTTCAAATCTAACATGAAATTCGGATGTTGCTTCTTGAAGATGGTCAACTTGCAGGAAAATCTTGAGCACAGGAAAGTTGAAAGGAAGAAAAGGCCACAAGTCTCAGTGACAATTGGGATCTCTGCTAGCAGAAGGTAGATTGATATTAATGGCTATGCTCCAGGGGATTCAAAGGGCTCTGATGGAAGTTCGAGGAGGGACACAGAGGCTAGAAGTTAATGTTGTGGTTGCAAAAGATCTGAAAGGCCATTCCTGGAGCGACCCTTCACTGACATGGATAGTAGGGATACACGTCTAATGCAACATTAACTTCATTAAAAAGATTTAGGGGCAGATCTTTCTGGAGGCCGATATTTTTGTAAGCCCTAGGGCAGGCGGCCGAGACTTTTGTATATAGGGCATTTTTTGCCTCTTTAGAAAAAAAAGTTCTTCAGATGCTTTTCAGAAGTTTGTGACTTTGATAGTTCTTTCTCAGATTAGCACACTTTTGTAACTCATTCAGAGCATAATATACAGAGTTTACCTTGGTCACTGTTGATGATTCAAATTACCATCTTGTTCTTGCAAAGTGTTGAGCATTTCAGGTTAATGATCAAGTAATTTTGTGAATTTCTTCTATTCCCTTATAACTTTATCTTTTGTTTTCATGCCTTTCTTTGCAAAAGTATCATTATAAAAATCACAAACTGTGTTCACATAATCACACATGGATTCTAATCTATGAAAATATTTTCCTTTCTTGAAAAAGTGTGTGAATCAAACCTGTTTGTGACACATTAATGCAAGGCTAACAAAAATTTGATGTGTAATCTTATGTTCATTGTCAATTTTCAAGTGTAAATCAAAGTATTCCATTGCTCTTATCAGTTTGGTGTATCACCATAGGGTTTAGTTTTATTTTTATGCACTCCTCCCTTTTTCCTTTACGTAATCAGTAGTTTAGGTGATACCAAAGGAAGTTGGCCTTATCCGAAGGTTCATTTCAACTTTAGGTGACCCACAACCTTGAAATGATCCCATGTTTCTCTAGAAAGCTCAGTTTTTTTATAACTTTGCATAGGGTGCATTTCTAGGAGATAACAATTTTGGCATGCCCAGTGGGACTATCGAACAGACAGTTTGAAAATTACATGTCTATTATTGGTTTTTGATATGCAACCAGTAAGATTTAGGCCTTTCAGAGGTTAACATCAGCATATCATGGAGACTCTATATACTAGTGTATCATTGAGGAATTCAAAATATTGAGAAATCTGGTGTTTTCTCAATAATATCAGCCTTTAGAGGCAACGCGAATAGCACCATGGTGACTCCAATTTAATAATTAGCTAGTTTAGCAGCCTAAGTACCTACAGTTAAAAAGGTTTGCTATCTAGACTTGCTTATGCTTCATATTTTACCTTGCAATGTCTAGTTATCAGCAATATAGTGGTTATTCTCCTCGATTTCATGAAAATTTAAGTTCTGGGTCTCCAAACAATCTTTCTCCTCATTGCAACCAACATTATCAGTAATCCTATCATGCTTTCCACCCTCCCATCCCTGCTCAATTCCCCTCGTAGCATATTAATTCAACTTTGAGCCAACCTTGTAGCCTCTCGAGTCAGTCCCAAAATTCTAACAATGCGAATACCAAGTTGGGTTGCATCAAGGAGATGTTGCTGTAGTTTCAAAGGCGGATGTTAGACATAGAAAGGGAAAATGAGTATAATATGCAGCAAGAGGAGCTTGCTTATCAAGTTTATATTCATCAGCATGAGTTTGAGACACAAAGAGGATCCTATTTAGTACAAGAATTTGAACAAAGTCAACTTTTAACTCTCTCAAAGAACAACTTTCTCAAATGCCCCAGTCAGCTGCTACCTTTCCAAATCCTTTCTTTGAGGAAGGGCTTCACTTTCTGTAGTTCAGTGTTCCAAGTTTTGAATGGAATGAGTTTTCTATTGAAAAGAAAATAGAGGAAGAGCAACCCATTGATCCAGACAGCTTACTCCTGTGGGAAAGGATTAAAAAGGTAAATCCTTTACATCTAGCTATAAAGTGTTTTCAATTGCAACAGCAAGAGGACATCAGACAGTGTGGTGAGTTGTTGGAAAATGGTTATCAACAAGATACTGGAGCATTGGACTTGGAAGAACAACAGGAAGACAAAGCGGAAGTATCTATTGGAGAGGATCAACTTTCAATTTTTAATAGAAAGTTGCCTTCATTCTTTCAACATGATGAAGAATTTGTAGGTCTATTCACACCAATGGCACTTGAAGAGAAGGCTAATGTGGATTTTTATGAAGAGATATGCACAGATATCATTGAACAGTTTTGTTCAGCATTGGATGACAAAGAGGCAGACCAGCTAGAAGTAATTGATAGTCATGATGAACTAGAACAACAGGTTCATAAACTTGAACAAATGCTGAAATAGCAGGAGAAGCCTCATGAACTTGATTTACAAGGTTATATCTAGTTAGAGGAGCTTCCATTCTATTGTGCAGAAGAACTTGAGATTTCATCACCACTAGAATGTTGCCTTCTTTCGTTGAAAAAGACAGGCCTGAATCAGAATGTAATTCTTCCAATAATGATAAGAATCATAAGCAACTTCCATTATGGTGTATAAAGGAGCCAAAAGCTAATGTATTGATTGAAGGTGTGTTGGAGGAAGTTATTTCATTGTTCTCCATTGAAGAAACGAGTGCTCATTCGAGAAAGCATGAACATGCTGAGAAAGTTACTGCTTTTCCACCAAGTCCGCCATAAGGACTCGACCTTTCCAGCCAACAAGATGATAAAGTGGTAGTCCATGAGTAAGTGATCAGAAAGGAATGCTCAATCTTTTCCCTTACCAAAGGTTGTCCAATCAGATACCTAGCTCAAATGGAGTCCAATACAACACCAAGGACCAATCATGCACCCACACATGAAGGTACAGCAGAAAATGGTATCCAAGATGCACTGGAAGTTAAAAAAGAGTATGTTCAAATCACCTATCCTCCCTTGAATAACATTACATATGATCTATTTAAGGAGGGTAGTGAGTCTCTTTATCTTTTTCATAAATTGCTGCATCAATTTATTAAACATTTCTCAAAGCATCGTCCTCTTTTAACTGCCATCATGCATGATAATTATTGCATATTGAGAAGAAGGGGTAGCTATTTCAGTCATCTTGTGAATGGTTTTGTTTGACCAATTTCTTACTGGTTAGTGTAGGGTAGGTTTAGTTGCAATATTTCAATTCCCTAAGTGTTGTTCCAGCACAGTTAGATAGTTTTCCCTTCTATAGTTTTCCTGTTTTCAATAAGTTTCAAGGTGGTCTAATTAGTTATAAATGAGTTACAGCCATGTGCAAGCTGCTCTAGATCTATTTCTGAGTTTTCCCAATGACTCCATGCCCAATGGATAGGCCTAGGCTATTGGTTTTCATGTTTAGCAAGCAAACATCCAGCAAAGGTCACCAAAAATGTTACCCGATTTTCACCTGCGGGCTCAATCAGGCAGGGCAATCTATGTTTCAAGTGTTCATGAAGGCCAAATGGGGACATTTTTGTGCAGGATTAAATCATGCACTTAATGATATTTCTCAAGGAAGTCTATTAGAAATCATGCCTCATTCGGATCTGGCATAAAACTCCTTAAAGAAGAAGTCGCTGAGACCAGTTGAATGTCTTGTCGACTAGCAATGTGTTATACCCGTTTGAAATCCTCATGGTCGGCAAGACATCTCAGTCACTGTAAATTTTTATATCTCTCTCCACTTGGGATGTCTTGCCGATAGTTGTTCACCAGGCCGACATCAGGGGGAATGATTTTCTTCGGGATGATGTCTGTCCGACCGCGTGTAGTCTCACCGAGGGAGATCACCTTTGGCATAAGGTCTGGCCGATAAATGGAGCTCTTGCTGAAAGGTTTTGGGCTCGCTGATGGTTGTTAGTCTTGCTAAAACGGTCGGCGTCGGGGAGAATTCTTGTCAAAAGATGGAGGTCTCAGCGAAGGGAAGTGTCATCGGGGAGATGTCTTGCTGACCCGATGAAGTCTCGGTGAAAGGTTGTGCCTTAGGCATAGTGTCTCATCGACAGTATGAGGTCTCGCCGAAGTGGAATGGTCTCGGTGTAACCTCTCGCCGACTAAGCGAGGTCTCACCGAGATGGAAGGCCTTTGGTGTAATGATGGGGTCGGTGTAATGTCTTACTGACAAGCGATGGTCTCGCTGATGGTTTTAAACCTTCGGTGTGACTAATGGAACCCACCATGATGTCCTGTTGATAGATGAAATTCTCCCCAACAGTTGTTCACAAGGCCATCATCGGGGAGAAATTTTTACATTTGCTATGAGGTATGGCTGAATAAAGGAGGTCTCGGAAAAAGATTAGGGGCTTCACTGTAAAGTCTTGTTGATCGGGGAGAGTCTCACTAACATAGAAGGATATCGATATAACGTCTAGCCGACAGGGCGAGGTATCACCGAAGGAAGTTGCATTCACTGATAGAAGGCTCGGTTGGTATAATGTCTCACCGATCGAGGGTGGTCTTTCCGAAAGGAAAGAGTTTGCACTTAGGGAAATAGATTGGTTTTGGGGTGATGTCCTACCGATTGCTAGAGGTCTCAGCGAAATGAAATGGCCTTGGTGAAAGGTCTTGTCGACCCGATGGTGTCTTGCTGAAGGGAGTTAGCGTCGGCGTAATGTTGAGCTCGAGGAGATGTCCTGCCGACCTGATGGTGTCTCGTCGAAGGTTCATACCTTCGGTATGAGGTCTTCCTGATTGATGTTTGTCTTACTGATAGCGATGGATTTGCTATAGACTTCGGTGAGAACTCTTGCCAAATGCGGATGTTTCAGTGATGAAATGGCAATATCGGTATGACTCTTGAGGGCTCACTATGATGTTTGGCCGAAAGTGATAATCTTGCTGATGGTTTTAGCGATGTCGATATGACTTTTGCAGCTCGCTATGAACTCTTGCCGATGGTTGTGAGCTATGTCGATAACTACTGAAGGGCATAATCGCATCAGAGAGACATGGCTAGTTTCTCATTGACATGCGATTCTAATGAAGCAACCTTTGACTGTCTGGGAATCTACGTGGCACGAGTTCAACCAATCAGAAGGAGCTAAAGATGGACCATGGGTAGTTTGACTATTGTGACCGCCCCTGTGGATGATCAACGAAATGCAAGCGGTATGGATCTGCTCTATGATCAAAGGCATGGGTCGGCTCAGTGAAACAATGGTGTTCGAATCTAACATGAAATTCGGATGCTGCTTCTTGAAGATGGTCAACTTGTAGGAAAATCTTGAGCACAGGAAAGTCGAAAGGAAGGAAAGACCACGAGTTTCAGTGACAGCTGGGATCTTTGTTGGCAGAAGGTAGATCGATATTAATGGCTATGCTCTAGGGGATTCAAAGCAGCTCTGATGGAAGTTCGAGGAGGGACACGGAGGCCAGAAGTTAATGTTGTGGTTGCAAAAGATCTGAAAGGCCATTCCTGGAGCGACCCTTCACCGATATGGACAACAGGGATACACGTTTAATGCAGCATTAACTTCATTAAAAAGATCTAGGGGCAGATCTTTCTAGAGGCCGATATTTTTGTAAGCCCTAGGGCAGGCGGCCGAGACTTTTGTATATAGGGAATTTTTTGCCTCTTTAGAAAAAAAAGTTCTTCAAATGCTTTTCAGAATTTTGTGACTTTGACAGTCCTTTCTCAGATTAGCACACTTTTGTAACTCATTTGGAGCATAATATACAAAGTTTACCTTGGTCACTGCTGATGATTCAAATTACCATCTTGTTCTTGCAAAGTGTTGAGCATTTCAGGTTAATGATCAAGTTATTTTGTGAATTTCTTCTATTCCCTTATAACTTTATCTTTTGTTTTCATGCCTTTCTTTGCAAAAGTATTGTTACCTAATTTTCACCCTCAGGCTCAATCAGGCAAGGAAAATTGTGTTTAATAGGTTCGAGAAGGCCAAATGGAGCATTTGGCCTAGGGAAAAAGTCATGAATCTGATGCTAGGTCACAGGGAACTCAATGAAGAAGCCTGCCTTGTTCAGGTTTGGCATGAAAATCTTCTAAGGAGAGAGTCACCAAGACCCCAGGAATGTCGTGGAAAGTGGGATTTACCTACAGGTCCCTATTGGCAAGACATCGATCATTTTCTCGGCGATAAGAGGATATTCATTTTGGCGGAAGTTATTTTCTTTGGAGAGAAGTCTTGGCGAATGCATCGGGTCTCGCTGACAAAGCAAAGCAGGACCCCTTTAGCGTATGTGTACAGGTTTCGGTAGGAGGTCTTACCGATCGAAAGAGGTCTCGCTGAAGTTAGATGAAGTCGGCAAAGCGAGCGAGCTTCGCCAAAGGGTCTTGCCGAAGTCACAAAGTCTCCCCGACTTAAAAGGCCTTCGGCATAACGAAGCATTCAGAGAGAGTCTTAGCGAACCGGTGGTGTCTCGCCGACAACAGGGAGCCTTCGGCATAGCATTCAAGACGGAGAGAGGTCTCCCCGACTCCGATGTCTCACCGACAACAAAGAGATCGCCAAGAGGAGATGCCTTCACCGTGAAGTCTCAGTGACTCAAAAGGTCTTGCCGATGCAAAATGAGCCCAAAGGGGAACCAGCTCGGGAAGAAAGATCCAACAAAGCAGAAGGTCTCGCCAACCAACAAAGGGTCTCCCCGACATAAAAGATATCGGTGTAGCTTCCAGCCATCAGAATAGTTTCTTGCTGACATGAGGGTGTCTTAGAGACAAAAGCAGATATCGGTATGACTATGAGCTCGCCATGAGGTCCTGCTGACTTGACAATGTCTCGGCGAAAGGAATGCGGAGCTCGGTGGAGTGGCGTGCGTTCGGGGTGACATCAATCAACTCCTGCCGAAGATGAAGGGCTTCAGGGTAACGTTTTGCCTTTGGTAAAACGTCTCACTGACACACAAATGTCTCACTGAAAGCCGAAGGAGCTCGAGCCCGGAGGAGAAGAGTGAGATCGCCATGAGCTCTAACCAACTGTTCCATGATATGCTGATAGTTGCAGAGACACATAATCGCATTGGTGAGACACTTCCAGTGTCTCGCCAAGATGCAATTCTGACTGAAGGAGTTTTGACCGCCTACAGAGTCTACGTGGAGTAGGCTCAACCAATCAGAGAAAGCCAAAGCAAGCCGTGGCAGTAGAACCAAGTGCCAGGAGAAGGTGATTAACAGAAGGAAAAGCAACATGAGCTCAAGAGCATTCAAAGTAGCTCGACTGAGGGGAATTCAAAAAGGGACACGATACCAAGAAGTGAATGCGGTGGTTGCAGAAAGATCATTAAGGTTTCCTCTGAAGGCAACCTTTCTTCACCGAAAAGGCGGCATGGACACGTAGGGTGCAACATTAAATTCAATAAAAAAGATCTAAGGAAAGATCTATCTGGAGGCCTAATATTTTTTGTAAGCCCTAAGGGGCCAACACAGTTTGATATATAAGGCAATTTTTTCTTTTTTGTAAATAGTTCTGAATATACATTCTGAAGAGTTAGTGATTTTTATCAATCCTTTCTCGACTAAATGTATGTTTTTGTAACTCAACTGGAATTTGGAATACAACACAGAGTTTACCTTGGAAACAAGTACTAATGCTCTTACCACTCTCATTTCTATATGTTAGCTTATGTATGTATTTCTTTAACAGTGTTTCCTAAATCTATATTCATACCACAAAGCTGTGAAGTTTGTTCCTTCCTTCTTGAGATATGTATGTAGATCAAACCTGTCAAGAGTGATGAATAAGTCTAATGGGGTTATGTTGAGTAAGTAAAACAGCTGCAGTCTAGTTTCCCAAGTGTATGTTCATCTTTTTTCATTTCATGATTTCCTATCAATTCAGTGTATCACCTTAGGATTTAATTTTTATTCTGCTTTCTCCTTCTCCCTTTCCCTTACAAGATCATTAGTTTAGGTGATAACACAAAGGAAGTCAGCCTTCTCCGAAGGTTGACCTCTTCTCACAAGAAACCCACATCTTTAGAGGTCTTCCAATGTTACACTAAGGTGTTGAACATCAGGTTCAACAAAGGTGCAATTTCAGGTGATAACAAGTATCATTATACAAATCACAAACTGTGTTCACATAATCACACATGGATTCTAATCTGTGAAAATATTTTTCTTTCTTGAAAAAGTGTGTGAATCAAACCTATTTGTGACACATTAATGCAAGGCTTACAGAAATTTGATGTGTAATCTTATGTTCATTGTCAATTTTCAAGTGTAAATAAAAATATTTCATTGCTCTTATCAGTTTGGTGTATCACCATAGGGTTTAGTTTTATTTTTATGCACTCCTTCTCCCTTTTTCCTTTACATAATCAGTAGTTTAGGTGATACCAAAGGAAGCTGGCCTTATCCGGAGGTTCATTTCAACTTTAGGTGACCCACAGCCTTGAAATGATCCCATGTTTCTCTAGAAAGCTCAATTTTTTTATAACTTTGTATAGGGTGCATTTCTAGGAGATAACAGTTACAAAGACTTTAACTTATCATACCACTATGTCTCTAGGCTACCAGTTGTGGAAGGTAACTCATGAATTCTCCCGATGGAAAAAAAGATGGGAGAAGTAAAAGGAAAGAATGATTTCAAAGCATACCAGAGTACTGGAGAATAAAGAAATTGAATTGAAAAAGTTAGCAATTAAGGTTGAGGAAATAGCAGATAAGGTTACTCAAATTGGTAAGTGTAGACCTCTTGTTAGAGTATATGCTTTGTTTTTGCAATAAAAATTTATAAGCTTTCAATTTAGTCAGTTGATTAGTAATTTTCCAATTGCAATGAGTAGAAAGTTTGACTTTCTAAGTATTTTTGTTGATGCCACACCTAAAGTACAAGATTAGTTATGTGAATTCCATGTACATAATTATGTTGTGCTAGATGATACATAGTGGAAACCATTGTTATTTGTGGGTGATTTACAAATTAGGGCATTAGCTTCATACTTCAGAAATGAAACACAGAGGGGTGAGATTATGCAAGACTATGTAGAGAGGGAGAAATCAATTGCTCTCCAAATCATAAAGGAATCTAAGAATCCCCATAAAATAATGTCTGAATAGATAGAGCTTCTAAAGTATAAAGGTGCGAGCAGAAAGATTGTACAATTGAAACTAAATGATTATGAAATAATGCAAAGGCTAACAGTAGGACTTCTTCATCATTCTTATCGGCTTATACAGGGAATATGGGACAATTTAACCCCTAAGTTGCAAAAGAAAGAGCCCAACTCTATATATAACTTTATGGTCATGATTGAAAGAACCCGAAGGTATATGGACATTGCAAAAGACATAGCACTTGAATGGGTGCCTCTGAATTTCTCTCCACCAATGCTTCTCTATCCAGTACCACATTGGACATGGGAAAGGAATGAAGAATAGGAAGAAGCTAAGGATGTTAGGTGGCAAATACTTTCATGCTATAGAGGTTTTTATTTGAGACAACAGAAAGGAGTGGATGTCATCACATACCTGAAGGAGATGACCTTATAGTACAACCTCCAGTCTTCAAACTGCTTTGCTTGAGGACGAGCAAATGATCAATTGGGGAAATGATGAGGCCTACTATTAGTTAGTTTTTTGTTATTTCAATACATGCTTTTAGACATCTTAGATACTTATTTCCTATATATCCCTGAAACTTTACTATATTTTATGATCATTATGAAAACTTGGACCTAGTTTAAAGTCTATAGAAATATGATTATAATATGATAGTTATTTCATGGTTAATATGTGGATATGTATGAAATACAATAAATATCTGTGTTTAAATTATGGTTATTAGTATTGTGTAGATGATGTGTGAACTAGCTCTTTGCAGCCAAGGAGTTAGAGCTAGTAAACTGTAGCTCGCAACAACTGGAAGGCATAGCCCATAGCCAAAGGGAGTTTCAGCAGCGATGCAGGGGAAGTTAGGAGAACGCAACTGTTACATAATTGGAGGTGTCTACTTGTCAGGAATGTTGTGAATCAACACATCATTTAATAAAACTGATTAAGGAGAAGAATTTTGCTACAATGGGGAATCTAACGTGACTGTTTCTATAGTCCATGTTTTAGTTTAAAACCATTATAGTAGAGTTAAAGTCCTATTTTAGTTCTTCTTCCTTTTTAGTTGTGTTTTGATTTCTCAAAATTTATCACACTCTATTTTATAGGGAGTGGTGATTTATGATTAGATTTTTGTTTTGAGTCCTTGTTCTAAAGACTCTCTCACACCTATATGTATGGTTTGATGGTTGAGTTAGTTGAAATAGAGAATTTATAGCAGATAAATTTGTTTACTTAGTTTTTGTTTTACACATACATTGTTTTATTTCTCAATCATGATCTTATAAATAAGATATTGTAGAAGAATCTCTTTGGATTGTGATATCCTGAGTTATGCAATGAGATATTTTTAGTTATTGTTATGTTAATTTAGTTTGAGGAGCTAGATTTGAGTTCACTTTGTGGAGACAGCCACTTGAGCAAGGGCCACTCAAGGTATTTTTTCCCCACTTTATTTCCTATACATTTATTTATCTTGCAATAGTTAGTTTCATAATTATATTTGTCTTAATCGGATTCTTAATGTGGTGAATGTGAATAAGATCTTGTCTTGTATTCATGCTTTAATTGTTCCATGCATTGTTCTCTAGAGTTAGTCAATTTAGTTGAGTTAGAAAGTATTGGTTAATGACATAATTCATTTCCTGATAGTGAACCAGTCATAGTCTTTAGTTGTAAGTACCCATAGCAATAGCTTCAACATTACCTCTTTTCATTGTTATGCAATTTATGATTCCTGGTATGTATAAACACCTATACTAGGATGGTATAGGTAGTGAAGAGTCTCTGAAAGCACATACAATGCCAGCATCATCAAAAGCTTACGTTAGCCCTAGTTGATAAATTAAATGAAGGTCTTTCAAGGGTTTAATGGACTGTTCAATAGAACCCCCTTTGAATTGTGTGTTTGACACTAAGTTTCTTGAGCATTAGTAGGCCTCTACAAATTTAAGTAAAACTGGTGGAGTCATAGTGGATTTTTTCAATAATTTTTAAGATGAAGAGGAAGTTTTCAACTATCACCTTTGTTTCCTCTTCATCAAAATATTTTTGAAGCTTCAACTTCTCTTCATCTTTAATTGTTATGTTGTTGAAGGCAATATGGCTTCTTCTACCCTAAGATACATTACAAGAACTTATGCCTATTGGAGACTTGCTAAGTGTGTCTCTATGATGATATATTGAGTTGTCTCAATAGAATATTTTGATGGTATCTTCTTAAATATATATTTTTTCCTTTTGAATCAATTATGGATATGTTGTTTGTGTAACTTAACGAGTTTGTGCTAGCTCTACTCCAAGGTCCTAAAATTTTAAAGTTGTTCGGACCAAGTGAGTAGGAATTTATGAGCTTTATCCTTCCACTTGATACAATGGAGGGGCCATTGCCAATGGTTCATTCAAGGATATAGGATTTCCTTTACAAAATCACTTGCTTTTGATTCATATGTTGCTCTAGATTCTACCTCTTCTCACTATGTCTTTAAAAATCTCTTAGGATGTATCTTTCTTATGTCATATGGTTAAGCTATTGCACTATGCTCTCCTTCCCATAACATCTCCCAAGTCTCATTTGTATTGACCTCTCCAAAGCTATTTTAAGGTTTAGAAATTTCTTGTCTATATTTCTAATAAGCTTTAATCTTGGCTTTTCTCTAATCATATTTTCTTAGAGCCTTATTGAGACCATAAGTCATTACCCTAGAGGGTTCATAGGCATGCAATGGTTGGTAAAATTTCTCCCAAGGAGAAGGTGATTTAGAAGGAAGATCATGGAGTTCAACATACATGTCTGGTGCATCAACCTGTGGAGACCTTTTGGCTTCAATAGCTAGATGGATATGATGTAAAGCACCTCTTTAACCTTTAACCTAGCCATTGAAGAATCCATAAAAACCATGGGATCATATGGCCAATAATATTCGATGATATCAAACCCTAAATTGACTAATTTTGTTGTTATCAAGTGTTTGAATCCTCTCTTAATAATTGTAATTCCTCCCTTGGAGAATGATAAGTCATTGAAAAGATGAAAAATGTGGTCTATGGGTTATGAACCAATGGGGACCTATTCTTCCTCAGTTCATTAGGAAATGAGATCCACACAATGAAAGGACTATCAACCTTTAGGTGAGTCAAGTCAAAGTGTGAATCTACTGATTTCCCTTTTTTGCAGGGATAGGGGTGTTGATTAAACAACACTTTGGGGAGAAATATTAAAAATAGAAAACTAACTCCAAAATGTAATCTAAAACTTGGATCTAATAGATTAAGCTCAATATTAATGGAACCAAAAATTGAAATGTAGATCAGAGAGAGATACGATGATTTGTACCAGTCACCAAAAGTGCTTTGTTGAAGCTAATATGGGACTTATTCGCCCAGGGGTGAATGGGTTCTGAGTTAGGGTTTGTCTACAACTCTCGGGAGCCTTTGCTATAGATATGAATCTCTCAATTTACTTAGGTTTCAGGTTCAAAAATTCGAAAATACATTTTGCAATTGAGTTTTTGTGAGATGACAACTTTTATGACAATGTTTACAACTTTGAAAAGTTCTTCAATTTTGCTCTTCAAGAGATCTTCAAGATTTCTTCCACCTAAATTTTCAAACACAAATTAAGAGGGAAAAATGTTTTATTTTGGTGAATGGGCGTTTCCTTGGTCAAACCCCATTTTGGTAATTAAACCTTGAAATGAAATGAAATAGCATGAAAGGAATGATGAATGAAAAACTCTATGTCACAACTCACAAAACCTTGAATGAACCTTGGAATGTAAATCTACAACTTGCATGAAATGGCTTCAATGGATGTGGATCTTGACCTTTGAAACTTGATTTGAAACAATTCCTTGAATGCTTGAATAGATCATGAAACCTACATCATCATATTAGCTCCAATAACATGCATGGTGCAAGAAGACTTTGACATGACAATTGGATCTTGATTGTTGTAATAATTCTTCCATAAATTTACTCTTGAATTCCTTGAAATTCTCTTAATCTCATAAACTTGCTATAGGAATGCTCATTTCAAATTGCTAGGTGAAACATAGTGAAATGACCTTATATTTATAGATATGGATCATTAATTTCCTGAAATTCAAATAACACAAGTCGACATGTGAATATGGATTTGAAATTGTTAAAATACCACCAAAAACATAATTTAAATTTAGGTCCTAGGTCTAAGTGAGGACCCATTTGCCCATGGGGAAATGGGTCCTAGGTCACTCACCTAAGACACACATTGCTCAATGAGAAGTGTTATGTTTAGGCATTAATGAATCTCAGGTTTGTTGCAAGGTGTCGTCCTTGATCTCCTCAGCATGGGCCAACGTGGCGCTTGGGCTCGTGACATGGCTTAACCATGGATCTTGTATAAATCTAGCGGTTGTATCGTGCATTAACAGGTCAATCTTTTGGTGCAACGACAACCACAAATGTAACAATTGGTATCAGATCCAAGGTCATAGGTTCAAACCCCTAGCTTGTGCTAGGGGGGATTATTGCAAGGTGTCGCCCTTGGTCTCCTCAACATGAGCCAATGCAATGCTTGGGTTTGTGACATGGCTTAATCGCCTCCTATGGATCTTGTATAAATCTGGAAATTGTATTGTGCATTAACAAGTTGATCTTTTGGTGCAACGACAACCACTAATGTAACAAGGTTTCCTCTTTGAAAAATGCAATTAATTAGGCTTGGATTTGAATTAAAGGGGCCAATTAAGGAAAATTAAGCTCAATTAATTAAAGGAGCCCTAGATAAGTGTGAAAGTGTAAAGAGGTACACTTTACAACACCAAAAATAAGGCACAATTAAGTCCATTTTAATTAATAGGTCCCTAAACTTAGTGTGAATATGTAAAATACATATTACAACACTAAATTAAGGCATAATTAAGTTCATTTTGATATTAATTCCTAATTAGGTGTGAAAATGTAAAGGGATGCATTTTTCTACACTACAGTCATATAAATATTTCTTTGCCCAACCACAACTCATATGTAGTCAATTATATCAGGTTGGAAAGTTAATTTAATCACTAAAATCTTATCTGTGAGAAATTTTGAAAGTCTAAAAGCATCCTCCTAAAAACCGTGGATTTGAATCATAATGTAATGGACTCCAAATAACCAATCACATGGATGATGGTTATTAGATAAGAATCCTTTTTGTCTGTCACTTACCTTGAAAATGATTTTTTTAGGTTGAGATCAATGAGGGTTGGGGTGAGAAAGTTCTTAGGAATTCATAGTAATATGATGTGTAGATTAGGATATGTGTCCGGACTGGCATGAGTATGATTTCTTGAGCATTAACTGACTCATCTAAAAAAGTGAGATGCATCAAGAAGAAGCAGGGGTTCTACTGCAAAATTAAATGTAGCAAGAAGAAAGAGTACTTGAAAAATTATTCATGGTTGAAGTTGGTCAATTGGTGACAGTCAATTAACTATAACTTCAAAAAAATCCATCTTAAAAACTTGTTTTTGACTGATGTTTTTGAGTCTGAAAATGGCACCTAAATAGAAATCATAAATGCTTCTATCATCAACCAAAACAAAATTGAAAGCTATCATAGAATAAGTGTCTTAAAAATCATGTGTAAATTGTGACAAGGCTTTAGGAATGAGAAGTAGTATTATGTTTTCCTTGTCCAAAAGAAACTCTATTTTTAGAAAACTCAGTTGATTTCCCTTGTTTCCCAAATTATCTATAGATTGGTGTTACTACAAAAGAAGGTTATCAGATCATACTCTATATGGAACATATCATTTATGGAATCAATACTGATGATTACTTTTAGGTTCCTTCCTTTAATTATCCTTGTTTTTTAATCAAAACAATTCATACATGTATCCACAAACTCATAACAAGGGTGCACAATTGGGAACATATAATGAGCCAGTGTGGATCTCTAGATTTAAATCCTAAATGTTTTAATTTTCCTTGCCTTAATTCTTTTATTCATACGTACATGCACTCCTTCCCTCAAGGTCTTAGTGGTCATTTAAAGTATTATGTCAAAAATGTGATCTGTGGGGTCAAAGACCAAAGTTTGATCTTTATGTATTCCTTTCTTCAACTCCCTCATATGGGAAATGCTTTCTTATGTTGAGCTAGAGTATAAATTTAGGGTTTAACACCTACCTATCCCAAAAGAGGATCCTGTGGTCGTCTAGACAATGAGCTTCTCTTTCTTTTGGGTGTTCCACTACTTAAGGTTTATTCTTGTATATCTATTTTCTTGTTCACAAGCTTCTTTAGAGATAACACCTTCACAACATGCAAATACAATTGAATATTTTATAATGTTCATAATTAAGCTCTCTCACACACTTGATTTTTAATTTATTACAAAAAAATTCATTCAAGTTTTATGATCTTGGTAGGTTCATTAATGCCCCTCTTTCCTAAACAATATTCCACATGCTTAACCCTTCTTTTCTTCTATAACTCCTATTTTTTTGCATCATGCCTATATCTTCGATGATTATGCATTTAATGATCAATCAATCAAGTAGTTGAAATATATTTCCAAATATTTTATTGAAATTTAAACTAAAGTTTATTATCATGGAAGAGTGACACCTAGTGGATTTAGGAAAATCCTTTATTCAAAAGCAACAAAAAACTAAACTCTAATATGCAAACTATACTTATTAAATAAAACAGTGAGAAAAAACACCCCTATGCCAAAATGAAAGCTAAAAGAACACCTATTCTAAATATGCACAAAGATAAACTTATCTTTAATTATGGTTTTTCAAGTAGATTCCATTAACTAGAATCTCCGATGATCCACTAACTCAATCTTCTAACTTGTAAGTGTTATATTGCTTACATTCTACAAGCTTATATATGCCACTCCATAAGAAATAAAATTTGGAATATTTTTTGGTTTAGTTGCTCATTCTTCCCACTTCGAAACTAAGTCTCCTACCTTAAAGTTTGGCTCAAATGGTTTTTGGTCAAACCATCACTTGATCATTGGTTGATGATTTTCCATAGAATTAAGTGCATATTGTCTTTCTTCCTAAAGCTCAACCAACTTTGCAATTTGAACCTCAATTGCACCATTTTCTATGATTTTGTGTTGTTTGATCAATTGAATGGCGAGAATCTCCATTGACATTGGCATTATAACAAATTCTTTCCATACACTAAATTGTAGGGTGATGTTTCAAGAATTTTCTTTGGGGTGGTCCTACTGGCCCATTGTATTATTTGAGATTTTTATGCTCCCCTTTATGCTATAATCTTATTCACTTAATTAAAAAAATTAGGTTTTTGTTTGTTGATTTGATCAGGTCATTCCCTTGTAGATGGTAATTTGAGGTCTTCAAGAAGATATTATTCTTCAAAGCAAACTCAAAAATTTTGGATCCTAAGAATGCCTTTACATTATCTGATATAATTGTGTAAGGGGAGCCTAATATAGTAACAATATTTTCAAAAAACTCAAGTACCACCACTTTTGTAGCTACCTTCAATGGTATTGCTTCACTCCATATTTTGAAGTAGTTAGTGACTATTAGGATCCATTTGTGATCCGCGCTTAACATTAGATTTGTTATTATGATGAGTCTAATCCCCACTGAGTGAATAAATACTCTATTAGGAATAGATTAAGAGGGAGAGCAATGCTTCTTATTTTCCCTATGTAGAATTGACATTTGTGACACTACTTAAACATTTTATGACAATCTAAGAATATCGATGACCAATAATATCCATTATAGATTATCTTTTTTGTTGTATTTTTGTTGATAAATTTCCACTAGATGTTCCATAATGGAATTTAGACAAAAATTATCAACTTCTTCATTTTCTACACAACTCAACAATATTCCATTGAAATTTATCTTGAATAGGATGTCATTTATTATAGAAAATTAGCCCCCTAGAACTTGTAAAATCTTCTCTTGAAAGGCGGTAGTTAATTTGGGTATTGTCTCATTTCCATGAAGCAGAATATATCTTTAATCCACAACCTTGAATCTCCTTGTTGATTAATTAGGATTATTTTTAATACTTGTCTATTTTCTATTATTGAATCTTGGTTCTGGGCTAAATATTCTAAAAGAGCTATTCCTCTAACAAGCTTAGTAGGTTTTACTTCTATATCATATCCAAGAATCTTAGTAATCCAGTAATCCCTTTCCTTAGAGATTTCTCCTTCCACGATGTACTCATGTACACTCTAGTGAGCCACATAAATAATAACCTTGTTTCATGATATTAGATGAATAAAATTTTAATTTTTTTTACTAAAGTATAAGCTTTTTTTCAACAAAATTATATTTCATTTCATAATCTTTCATGGTTTAGGAGTGGAAATCAATTGGGCATTCTCCTTTACCTAACTTATCCTTTTGTGTTAATAATGTCAATGTGAACCATGATTCCCAACCTGCACAAACACAACAAACAATCAATATATTAGATCAAATGCAAGATTAGAATCATGATTCCTCAAGAAATTCATTTGAATGCAAAAGAAGAGGAATGAAATGAAGAACACAACAAACTTGAAACAAAAATATCAAATCCGATTCTAAAACAAAGCAAACTCTTAATTTGTTGAGGGAGTTGGTGCCAATTTGATGTGAAAATTGGCCCTTTCCCAACTCCAATGGTGTGATGAAGATACTTGATGAGGGATGGATGCTTGTAGTGATGACTTCAATGGAGCTCCATGTTGAAAATCTGCAAAAAGCCTAACTATGCTTGGATGAAATTGATGATAAGTTGTTATGGATTTGAGTATAATAACTTTGCATGAATTTTGGATGATCAAAATGAAGGATGAACTCCCCATTTAGAGAAGAATGTGAATAGAGAAGAAGCAAAAGGGATGAATGTGGGACTAATCTTCAACCAATGAGAAGAAGATACATGTCATCATGTGAATGGTTGAGGAATGAGCACATTTTGATTAATGTGCAAGTTTGAAATTTGAATTTCATGAAATGGCATGTTTAGGGGGGGTGAAAGAAGAGAGTTAATGCCACTTGGCTCAAGGCAAGGACATGTAAGAGGCTTTTAATGCCTTGTTGGAAGGGACAAGTCCTTTTGGAGGGACTTTTTGAATTTGACGAATATTCCAACCATTGATGCCTTTTTGAATGAAATAGAAGATTTAATAAATCAAATAGATTGATTTATTGTGCAAGTGGCAAAAGCTAGAGGATTTGATTGATTAGGATTAACATTAATCATGATTTGATTAATTTAAATGATGTTAGTTGACTTGACCATTTTGACTTAGATTTTAGGATTTAAATAGCTCAAAATGAGAAGAGAATGATTTAGACCTAGTTAAATAAATATTTTTGATTTATTTAACCAAAGGGGGTGATGTTAGATTAAATTAGATAAATGTTTGATTTATTTAATTTAATTAGATGAAATTTAGAGATTTAATTGAATAATATGGATTATTTAATTAAATAAAGATAGGAAGATGAAATGACCTAGCTAATTACATAGAGACAATGATTTAATTAAATCAAGGGATTTATTTAATTAAAAGGGGAATTATGATGACTTTAATCAAATAAGGCTATTCGATTAAATGGTTAGACAGAGGGGTAATTTAGGGTGAAGAGATGTTAGTAGATCATGATCAAGTGTGCAATATCAATCTGTATATTTTCTATGTCTACAGTCGCTATAATGTGATCTCCTTTGTATACACAATATATAATATTCTGAGAAGTCAAGATTAATTAAGGCTGGCATAATTGATATAGCACATTTAATATTTTCAAAATCCTACCTTCCTTTGGATGTCCATTTGAAGTCTTTATCTATTTAGAGCATCATAGTGATGGGTCGAACTAGTCTTGCAAAATCTAAAATGAATTTTCCCATAAAATTATTTTTTCCTAGGAAAGAAATTGGACAACCTTCTTATTTACCATTAAAGGTAAATCCTTATTGACTATGACTCTATCTAGATCTATAAAGATCCCATCCTTTGAAATGATGTGCTGAGAATATTACCTTGTGGTAATCCAAAAATGCATTTATTCAAGTTTAAAGAAATTATGAATTCTTGACGCCTTTGAAAAACCTTTTCAAAATGATCATATTTTTATTTTGAGAACATAGTAAGATCATCCAAATATATTACAATAATTTTGTTGTTTAGCTCACTGAATGCAATATATATAGCACTTTGAAAATTTTCTCCAACATTTAAAAGACCAAAAGGAATTTTGATGTAAGAAAACGTGCCCCATTTTTTAGTGATGGTGATCTTATATTGGTCTTCTTCTTTAAGCCAAATTTGATTATACCTCGAGAACCAATCAAGTAAAGAAAATATTTATGAGCTTATAATGATAATTTGAAGTGTCTACTCCATTGAAGGGATCATGCAATGATCTTTAAAGGATGCTCTATTAACATCTCTAAAGTCAACACACAACCTTATGTCACCATTCTTTTTCGTAACAGGAACCAAATTTGATACCCACATTGAGTGTTTGACTGTAAAGATGATTTTGTGAGTCAATCAACTTACTGGTTTATTATTTCATAAGAGGCTCAGTTTTTGTTTTTGTTGAATTGAATTTGACTTGGGTGTCAAATCAATGGTGAGTTGAACAATTTCTCTATCATAGCCTTTGCGATCTTCATAGTTCCACATTATTACCTTGTCATATTCATTGAAGAAAGAGATCAATATATTCCTCTCAGCTTGAGAAGTGACATTCCTTACTTTTATTTTCCTTCTAGAACTAACCTCTATCTCTATATAGCCTTCCTTGTTGGAAAAAAACATCCTTTTGTCCAATTTTGTGTCATTCGAATCAAAAAATTGTCAAGAGTTATCAATACTTTTGAAAGATTGTTTGATTTCAACTATATTATTTGTTCTTCATAGGTTTCTTCTATCTTTGGTTGCAGTTGATTGAAAAATTACCTAGACTGTTGTAGGAACAAGGCTTTTTAAGTATCATTTTCAAAAACTTATTAGTGATTTCTATTATCAAGGATAGTAAACTTGATAATTAACTTAAGTACATATTCATTCTCAAGAAGATCCCTCATTGGATCAAACTATGATCTTATTTAAACCATTATTTCAGTTTCTATGATTTGGGCTCTTGGGATTGCTTTGATGTTTATTTCTTTAAAATCTTCCAAAAAATCCAATATTATGTGATGATATGACCTTATTTTAACATTTTTTGTTGTGGTGATTCCTCTACCTTGTCTCATAACCAACTTTGAACCACCAAATACTTGTACCTAATTATTTTTTCATTTTTTCTACTAATAGGAAGCCATGCACTAATGCTTCATATTCAACTTCATTATTTGTGCAACTAAACTAAAAAAAGAAATCCTCGAGAACTCTTTTCCCTTTACGAGAAAGAAGACACATGCCTTCCCTATAACCATTTGCACATCTTCCACCATCAAAATAAAGTTTCTAGAGTTGTGAAGATTTATTGAAATTACCAACTGATTCTTCAAGTGAGCCAATTACCTCTGAGATAAAGTGTTATTCATCATAGATTACATTTCCCTAACCATATTTCAAGTCAAAATACAATAAGGGTTAGTTTCCATAGATTTTAAAAAGAGTGTCTCTTCTCAATCAATTCAACTACTTATCACAACTTCTTGGTCATTGAGTGCCATGCCATATCTCTCATCCTTTGGAAACATGGTATGGGTTGGTTTAAATTTCCCATCACTTCATGAGTGATGTGTTCCTTATGAAGTGGATCTAATAAAATCTTCATTTTAGAGCCATATTTGGTTCTAAGGATAAGATGAGACCAGTCAAAAGAGGGGTATCCACCAATATTTGTGTAAAATCTCTTGATAGACACAAACCAAAAATTGGTGGAATATTAATAATCATTACTTCTTTAGGCATTGTGATATTTGGATAGGGATACAATGTAAGAGGAAATTCCTTAACGACTCCCACGGTTTGTACTTTATTTCCATCTAATTGCATGACTACTCTTTCTATGAGCTCATATTCTATTTGAAGAGAGGCTACTATCTTCATAGGCATTACAGTGGTACTAACATTAGAGTTTATCATAATATTATTTAATAATTTCTTACCCACTATCACCATTAAGTAACATAGGGTAGGATTTGTTTTACTCACCTTATAGGTTGTATTTAGGAGAGTAGTAACATTAAGCTTGTGCCACCTACTACCTTGTTGACTTCTCCTTAGTATTAGCAATCATTTGTATTATTGCAATTGGGTTCTCTTTCCCTTTAAGATCCTCATGAAGCAATGTTTTTGTAAGAGAGGGGGACCAACCACGTTCAAGGCCCCAGGTCATGGAGAGCCAAGAGCGGAAGGCTACCCTAACTTACCTCACTCTAAAGGGATGTTTTGAAACAAGGGATGAGAATGATGAGGACTGTAAGGTCCTTCAATCACTTTGTAGACCTAAAACCAGTTTTGGGGCTAGGCAAGCCAATTTTAGGGTTCAACAATGTGCCTTAGGTAGCTCTTTGTCCAAGGATGAAAGCACGGTTCCGAGATGACATTATGACGTGCCAACGTCTCTTAGGTGCACTGGAATTCGTACAACCAAAGGACCAAAAGTACAGTGTGAATTGCCAGAAAATGAGCTGACAACCTAGCTAGTGATTTTTAAGGAACAAAATAAAACTATAAAGTAAGAGATATATAAATAAATGTGATGAAGCAAATATATTAAGGCTAGGGTGACAAAGATGATCTCGCAAAAGACCCTATTTGCCAGCTAGCTCCAAATACATGTCCACCTACACACAAGAAGGAGGAAAAATGTTGGGGGGTTGTATAGGGGCTTGCCTTAGTCAGACCCCCATTTTGGTGTTTCCACCTCCATGGACAGCCAAGATAGCAACAATGGAGAAAAGTATGATGAAGGAGAATGAAAGTAAAGAACACAACAAACACTACAAAATAGTAATGTGCTACTCGCCAAATCGTAGAGGAGAGGAGTGAAACTGCTTACCACCTCCACTAAGAGCTCACTAGCTAATGGAGGAGAAAAAGAGAGGACTCAAGCCCCTGCTGCAATGGTGTTAATATGCACTTGCTCTACGGAGTTGATGGAGTGTTGTTGTTGCTACTATAGAGTGTCAAAGTGCTGCTTGAGAGTGATGGATGCTAAGAGAATGCTTCATAAATTGTGTAGAACTTGTGAAGAAGATAAAAGGAATGCTTAGAGGATGAAATACATGAAGGAAAAGTGTTTTTGAAGGTGGGATGAGAAAAACAACCATATTTGTGTCAATTGGTCGAAAAGGGGTGTTACAAATCAACCCCAATGGGAAGTGTAATGCCTCTCCCGACTTCTGACGTAGGAATCTGTTAGGGACATAAGCGTGTTGCGTAGATGTTTGCACACCGTTGGGCGTCCCCAATAGTTATTCTTCTCCCGACGCACAAAACATATGTGAAGTGGAACGAAGGCAATGGGTTGATGTGGATTTTCACCTTCGGATTTGGTTTTCTAAGGTGAGGAAGTGTAAAAGGGGAATTTGTGTAAGGGGTACAAATTTGCTCCTATACATTTTCCCCCCACTTTAGTGAGCACGAATATTGATGAGTGCTTCGGTAAAGTAGATTGAAGAAGTAGTAGGGTTAGAGATGTATACCTGAACCGTCGAGGATGCATACTATGATTTGGCGAACTCGAGAGTGCAGGACAAGTAAAGGACTTCATAGCCCTGTAGAACTATGAAGCTATAGAATGAAAGCATCTTACAGGCCCACGAACCTACAAGGAGGTGACCCCCAAGATCTCTCACATGAAGGAAGCCTCAAGAAGAAAGCACCTCACAGGCCCATAGACCTGCAAGGAAGGTGTCCTCCAAGATCTCTCACATGAAGGATACCCAAAAAAGCACCTTATAGACCCGCAAACCTACAAGGAAGTGTGCCCCAAGATCTCTCACATGGAGAAAGTCGATAAAGTGCCCTACAAACCCACGAACCTGTAGGGAAGGTGTCCTTCAAGATCTCTCACATGAAGGAAACCCAGGAAAGCACCCTACAGACCCGCAAACCTGTAGGGAAGGTGTCCCCCAAGATCTCTCACATGGAGGAAAGCTAAAGAAAGTTCCCTACAAACCCATAGATCTATAGGGGAGCCACCCCCAAGATCTCTCGCATGGAGGAAGCTCAAAGGAATCACCCTACAGACTCACAAAATTGCAGGGAGGTATCTCCCAAGATCTCTCACATGGAGGAAACCCAAAGAAAGTGCCCTACAAACCTACAAACCAGTAGGGGAGTGTCCACCAAGATCTCTCACATGGAGGAAGCTCAAAAGAAGCGCCCTACTGATTTGCAGATCTGCAGGGAGGTATCCCCCAAGATCTCTCACATGGAGGAAACTCAAGGAAAGGGGACTCCGCAAAGTTAGAAAGTGACTTCACAGGTGCACCTGTAAAGTGACATGTTTACCCGTAGATAGAACATGTTTGAAAGTGGCCATGTAGGAAAGTAAGTAGACAATCATGCAAATCGTCAATAGATTGGAAAGCTTTTAAAGGGGTCCCTTGGGAACCTGGTGTGAAGAAGGGGTCCACTCAAGGGATGCATTGTTCAAAAGTACGAAGGATATTTTTCTTTCTTGAATTGATTCATCATCAAGGAATCCTTTTGAAAGATGTTCACTTCATCAAGGAATTTGAAAGGAAGAAAATCCCCCCATGCAAGGGGAAGACCGAAGCGGCTCCCACCTCGGAGGAAGGTTCTCAAGTTCTTTCTTTATGAACCGATGATGAAGGAAACACGTTCCATTAGGGTTTCAAGTTGAGAATGTGATTCTCGAAAAGAAGTTTGTGAAGATTCTCAATAAAAGATTCATTGGAAACAAATGAATTTGTTTGAAAATCAAAGTACTATAGGAGTGGCGTTGTCACACATGACAGTGACAACTCAAGCAAATAAGAGAGAAAGATAAGAAAAGAGCAAAAGAGACATGAACATAAACATAGGGCATAGGGGTAGCCTAATATTTTGGGGTCATAACTGCTCATAAATATACGTAAGTATAGTAATAGAATATGAATTGTCATCAACCCCCTCCTATGTCAAACCATGTGAAGAATGCATGAGAAGACAAAGTAAAAATAAAAAATTGAGTCAACATGGAAGGGAAGCCTAAATGCCCCCAACACTTTGCATCATCCCCAATTTATCAAAGATCAAGTCACAAACATGGAAGAATGATGATACAAATAGAAGAAGGTTTACGACATAAAAAACACACCTGTATCCAAGCACCAACAAGGGTGACAAGGTTCATCTAGACACACATAGCATGATCATGGGGGAACACATCACAACACACACACATCAAATCTAAAGATAAATAAGAGGCCTCCCCCTAACACTAATTGACCAAGAGGTCATCCGCTTCCCACTCTAGATCATCATAGGGGGAAGGAGGATGAGACTGAAGTGGTGGAATGTTAAGTGAAGGAGCGTCCAACCCTCCCGCAACAAGGGCTAAGATAGAGGGCCCCACAAGGTCCTCTCCACCAAGCTTTTGTGGAGCTAAGGTCAACGATTTCATGAAGATTTTTGACAAGATCAAAATCTCGTCTAAAGAGTTAAACATGCACTTTACATGAGTGCCATGTTTTACCTCAACAAATGGGGAAGGTTGTGCCTGAGATTCACCGCTAGGTTCGCTAAGTGATTCAAGAGCGATGACGAACTCAAGGGAAGTCGACACTTGTTTCGTCACTAGGACAGAACAAGTCAGTGCAAGACCACCTTTTGGAGAAGGTGGGTACCTCTTATGTCCTCTATTGCTAGAAGGACCACTCTCCACCTTCTACTCCATCAAGGGACGTGAACTCCCCATAGATGAGGCAAGAGGTGTAGAGGAAGAGGAGGAAGAAAATCGTAGAAGATACGACCGAAGTGTTTGTCATATCTATGGGTTTTGGAAAAGGTGGGACATTTGGAAGGGACATCAACAGAGGTGGCTCCACCAAAGGAGCGATGAACACCTACACTTTTTTAGGGTTAGGCACATTCGTACTCACAGCAGAAGCCAGAAGTGATACAGAGCTAGACTAAATGAAAGTAGAGGGGAGGAGAGAGGAGGACGTTGTGGGAGACCCTGATATAGGGGTAGTCATCTCCTCTTCCTTTGTAAAATGGCTTGCAGCCTTTTGTCGGTGCTTCCACTCATGCGTAAGGCAGCTTTTGCAACTCTTTGAACCAAAGGTCGGAGGCTGTGAAGGAATAAAAGGTTCCTACTTAGCCATGGGAGTGTCCACTACAGCCATTTCCAGCAAAGGAACGAACTCTTGAATGGGAGCAGGAGGAATAGGTTGAGAAGCAGTTGGGGGAATCGACTCAAGTGCCTCGATAGTGGGCCTCTTCCCCTTTACTGCTTTGGGAGAAAAAGTGGTAGGAGGCCGCAGAGGTCAAGACATAGAGGATTCCCCACAGGGGTGTCTTTTCCTCTACCATACAGATATTACCAAGGTCCAAGTGGTTTAGTAGGGAGGTCTGATATCCTAATCTTGGGTTTACGCCAAGGAGGAATCATTGGGCTTAACAGGTAGAAGTCAAGCTTGCTCATCCAATACTCCTCCCAAGAAAGGGGAGCAAATGAGTCAGCCTGAAAGGAGGCAAGCTTCTCCTTCCCTTTTTGGGAAGAGGAGGCAATTGGTTGCTGTGCTACAGGAAGAGCCAATTTTGGTTGTCCTTTGTCCTTTATTTTATACTTCACATAATTTTGTAAAGTAGGTCCATTCTTGGAGGAAGCGGACCAACTGGTGCGGGCCAAAAATGGTCTAATGAATAGGGATATCATAGGCTGGTATCCAGTTTCATGCACTACATGCACAACTCCTTCATGGGAGAACTTTAGACATTTATGAATAATAGAGGCGATTCCATTCATGGAAGCTAGCCAAGGTATGCCTAGCTTCATCCTGAACAGATCTGACTCCGGGATGACATTGAAAACCATGTCAACAGCCCTAGGTCCAACTAGGATGGAAAAATTTACTGAGCCATATGGCTTCAGACAAAGATCATCGTGTGTACGGATGGTGGATTTTGTTTCTTCATACTCTTTTTTATGTAGTGAGTTAAGCCGCAAGATATCTTCTGTAATAACATTCACTCGACTCGCAAGGTCTACTAAGACTCCTATCATAATGTTACCATTGAGGCAAGCGGGAATGTAGAGGGGAGAGGGCTTGTTATTTAAGGGTAAGTCTTGAGATGTGAATGTCACATCTAGAAAACCAGTTGCAGGTTGTGTAGTAGGGGTAATTGTGACCATGTTAACATAGGCCTCGGGTTGAGTGATAGAATTGGTGGGATCGACAATCATGTTAGCAAAATGTGACAGAAATGGGTCCATGTATATCTGTAGTTCACTATTCACTTTTGCCACTGATTTATTCATTTTTTTTTGCTCCCATCAAGATGAATAGTATCGTCCTTGATGTGGTCCTATATCTCATGATGCAGGTGCATATAATGTTCGATATCATGTTTGTTAAATTGATGGTACTGACAATAGGTACTTGCATCATACCAACTAGGGTAAGGTTCCTTAAGAGGTTTAGGGTTCAATAAGGTTACGATCTTACCCTTCACTAACTTTTGCAAGATGGAAGAATAAGATTATGCTAACTTTGTGAACTTTCGGTTGCATTTGAAGCCATTGTCATCCACAACAACTACTACATTTGCCACAACTTTACCCTTCCCAGAGATCGATACAATGGACTTTCCTTCAGAACGGGGAGTCCGAGGAGGGCCCCCCGAATTTAACTACTGTTTGTTGATACTCTCGTAGGGCTGCACACAAATGTGTGAAAGAAGGGTATTTCATAAGGAAAAAAATTTCCTGCCAAGGCCTTTGCAAGTTCCCTATGAATACCTTTTGCACATCATAATCGGGCAACAAATACGAGATTTGTGAGATGAGTGCCTGATACTGTGCTATGAAATCATTGATCTTTTCATTATCACCTTTTTTACATTGGACAAGATCCAAAAAGGTCATCTTCAGCCCAATGTTAGCTTGGAATTGTCCCAAGAATTGGTTTACAAGTTGGTCATGTCCCCGATTTGGAGGAAGATTAATTTAATTAAATAAGTTGTCCAAATATTATTATTTCATGAGGATGACTAATTAATTATTTTAATTAAATTAAATATTAAGTTAATTATTTATAAGGCTATCCTAAAAATACAATATCATAAGGTAACTTTATATTTAATTAATTTAATAATAAAGTGACAAAAAATAACATAATATCAAAAAGTCACTTAATGAAATAAAATAATATTTTATTCTAGAAGCTTCTTGGTGATAAGGTATGAAAAGTATAAGAAGAAGCTTGGGCTTTGCATTTGGGCATCTTGACTTGAATACTCTTTCTACTACATCGTTGGAGCTGAATGCTTGGCTTGTTGATTTCCAGTCTCCGTTTGTGAGAGACCAAACCTAGCTGGTTACTTCCATTTTCAGTTGTGAAATATCAACCCTAGTTTGGAATATTGAGGAAGTTACTTCAAACTTCCTATTTGTGCCTGCATTGGTAAAATTTTATGGCCATTGGCCAAATTTTGACATTAAAAGAAATTGCTTTGAAGGAAGGTATTGCAGATTTTAGAGTGATAATTTCAGATTTTGTGATCAAGGGAAAAGGGTTGACTGGAGGAGATATTTGTAGCTTATAGAAATTTATTTCTAGACCTGGAGAAATCAATTTGTGGATAGGAGTTTGAATTTCCAGAAGAAGGTGCAATTTTAATTAGAAAATCGTGATTTCTCTTGACATTTTGGTGTTGCATATTGAAGGAAAATCAAAATATATTTTATGGGAAATTTGGGCACTCAAGTGAAGATTAAATTTTGTGAGGGAAGTCTCCATAAATTCCAATAAAATATAAGAACAGTCACTGAGCACCAAGGATACACATCACTTCTCTTTGGAGGACAAGGACACAATCATTTAGAAGAATCAATCATTTAGAGGTTGTTTCCATTGCTCTACATGTTCATTACATTATTGATTTTGCATTATCAAAAGTGTCTCAGTCTGTATCTTTCAATCTGCATTGTATTTATTGTCAACTCATTGACAAAGTATTGTCATCTCAGTTAAGTCACACAAGGTCTGCCAATAGTTATTTAATTTCAGTCAAGTCAGAATATATCAGGAGTCTCAATTTGACATATATCATCATTGTAATTCTCTTTGAAGTTATCATAACAATATTTGATGGTTGGTTGCCAATTGTTCGATTAAATGCCAAGTAGTTACTTCATATCAACATATTAAGTTGTGTGCAAATTGTATGACAAAAATACCAAGTTGTTGTTCTCTTCTGTAGTTGCATCCAAAGTGTTTGTAAAAATGCTTGGTTGTTATAGGTGTCCATATAACTCATGTAAGTCATGTATTTGCATCTAAAAATACAAAAAGAGTTGCATCTGCATTTTAGATATTTGAATACACATCTTAGAAGTTATTTGCAAGCAATTAAACATCATTCCATCAAGACAAAACAAGTGCATAGCAAACTGAAACACAAAATCAGCAAGAACAAAGTTGCAAGCAAAGTGTTTGTCAAAATTCTAAAGGCAAAAAATCAGGGTTTTTGGATCAGTTTTGGCAAGGCACTTTATAGGTATTTCATAAGGGAAAAATTTTCCTGCCAAGGCCTTTGCAAGTTCCCTATGAATACCTTTTGCACGTCAGAATCAGGCAGTAGATATGAGATTTGTGAGAAGAGTGCTTGATATTGCGCTATGAAATCAGTGATCTTTTCATTATCACCATTTTTTGCATTGGACAAGATCCGAAAAGGTCATCTTCGGCCTGATGTTAGCTTGGAATTGTCATAAGAATTGGTTTTCAAGTTGGTCAAATGAGAAAATGGAATTATCGAGCAAGGAACAATACCACTCGAGTGTTGTATCCTTGAGAGATCGAGGGAATAGTTTTTCCATCAACACATAGTGATGGAAGAAATCTATGTACATGGCGTTAAAGGCAAACACATGTGTTTATGGGTCCCCTTTGCCACCGTATTTCTCAAATTTTGGGATCTCCATTTCTTGAGGGAAGGGAGTGTTTAATATTGCTACCGATAATGGGCTATGTCGGAAGAAGGGTTGGAAGATAGGCTGGGCAGAGGCTTGGGAGAGACTCGCCAATTGGCTCTGCATCTTACCCATATTCTGAAGAAGAGTGTTCAAAATAGGGTCATTAGAAGATAAAGGGCCAGAGGAACCTCCTCCAAAACTGCCACTGGAGCCACCACCAGGACCATCGGTGTGACCTTTGTCAGAACCACTACTAGATCCACCGCCACAAGTAGGGCCTCCGTCGGAGCCACCTTTGCTTCCAAAGCCACCACCATGACCTCCATTGGAACCACTTCTGCCAGCACCACCCCCGCTATCAAAGCCACCCGCCACTACCAAAGCCCCCACCTCTCATCCCACCAAAACCTCCACCACTAGAGGTGACATGAAGGGTGAAGCTAAAACCCAAGGGGATCTTATTCACTTTGATAGTTTTGGATCCCTCAAAGGCAGAGGGGATGTTGATTGAGGGTACGACATCACCCATGTATACAAATGTAGGAGGCATCGATAGTCCTAGCTGTCTCTCATGGTCTTCAAAAGTGGCTCCTCGTACAATGTTAGGATTGTTCGGGGGAGCACATGCATCAGTCAGACTAGAAAGACTAGCCAAGAGTTCTATGCCTACTCGGTCTTTTCCCACCATATACTTTAATTCGCGTATAACTCGGGCGACCCTAGCCAACTTCGGGTCTCTTTCCAAGGGCTCTAGGAAAATTCACCGTCTGCAATTCACCGAGGGGAAATTCATCATCAACAATTCACTATGGGAAAATTCACCGCCACATAAAATTAATTGCCAAAATTCATGCAATTACTATTTTGTGCAGTGAATTGTCATGGCAGTGAATTTTCCCGCGGTGAATTTTCTGTATTCCCTTTCCAAGTGATGTTCCAAGTCACCCAACCCTTTTCTGAGGGCAGAAACATATTCTGAAGGAATGTGAACAACCTCATGCTCGTCTACTAATGATGGTGTGGGAGATGCAGGAGGAGTGGGGATGTGGTTGGTCTCGTCAAAGAATCCTACCTCGCCCCTTGACAACTACTCCTATGCGGTGAGACCAACGACGGATCCAACAAAAAGGCCTGTAGAGAAACTAATAGTGACCTTTTTCCTCTCCATTGGAAGGTGTCGTACACTTCTCCTAACAATATACCTGGAGCTTGTGGAATGGGTTGTGATGCTCATAAACCCTCAAAACACTCAGGGGCACAACTATCACAAGGTATAAAGGAAAAGCTTCAACACCAACAGATGAGTAGACGTTGGTTCATGTCGGGTTCATCAAAAATTTAAGAGGGGGACCAACCACGTTCAAGGCCCTAAGTCATAGAGAGCCAAGAGCAGAAGGATGCCCTAACTTACCTCACTCTAAAGGGATGTTTTGAAATGAGGGACGAGAATGATGAGGACTATAGGGTTCTTCAATCACTCTGTAGACCCAAAACTAGTTTTAGGGCCAGGTAATCCAGTTTTTGGGTTCAACACTGTGCCTTAAGTAGCTCTTTGTCTGAGGATGAAAGCGCAGTTCTGGGACAACAGCTTGGTGCACTAGCGTCTCTCAGGTGCGCTGGCATTTGTACAACCAAAGGATCGAAAGTACAGTGGGAATTGCTAGAAAACGAGCTGACAACCTAGCTAGTGATTTTTAAGGTAACAAAATAAAACTATAAAGAGATATATAAACAAATGTGATGAAGCAAGTATATTAAGGCTAGGGTGACAAAGATGATCTCAGAAAAGAGCCTATTCGCCAACTAGCTCCAAATACACGTCCACCTACACACAAGAAGGAGGAAAATTGTTGGGGGGCTGTATAGTGGCCTACCTTAGTTAGACCCTCATTTTGGCCTTTCCACCTCCATAGACAACCAAGATAGCAACAACGGAGAAAAGTATGATAAAGGAGAATTAAAGTAAAACACACAATAAACACTACAAAACAGTAATGTGCTACTTGACCAAATCGTAGAGGAGAGGAGTGAAAATTCTTACCACCTCCACCAAGAGCTCACTAGCTAATGGAGGAGAAAAAGAGGGGACTCAAGCCCCTATTGCAATGGTTTTGTTCCACACTTGCTCTACGAAGTTGATGGAGTGTTGTTGCTGCTACTATGGAGTGTCAAAGTGCTGCTTGAGAGTGATGGATGTTAAGAGAATGATTAGAAAATTGTGTAGAACTTGTGAAGAAGATAAAATGAATACTTAGAGGATGAAATGCATGAAGGGAGAGTGTTTTTGAAGGTGGGATGAGAAAAATGACCATATTCGGGTTGTTGGTCAAAGAGGGGCGTTACAAATTGACCCCAATGGGAAGTGTAATGCCTCTATCGACTTCAAACATAAGAATCCATCAGGGATGTAAGCACGTTGCACGGGTGTCCCTGATAGTTATTCTTCTATAGACGCACAAAAAAGATTCCAAGTGGAATGAAGGCAACAAGTTGATGTGGATTTTCGCTGTCAGATTTGGTTTTCTAAGGTGACGAAGTGTAAAAGGGGAATTTGCGTAAGGGGTGTTGTGTGAGGTAAAATGTGTAAAGGAATAAAAAAATCACACAAGCAATGAAATGTATTACATTAGAGAATTGAATTATAAAACTAATCTAATTGCAAACAAAGCAAATTCCCTAAAATCGTTCCATTGTTTCCTATCTTCAGGGATTCATTAAGTCATATTGGCTCTCAAATTTATGTATGCACTATGACTGTTAGAATGGAAACTTGAGGAAAAAAATGTTGTAAAATGCAAGAATCTAATTCCTACATGATTTGATAAGTTGTATGATAATGCTATGATGTTATGATATTAATGCTACTGTGATAAAATGAAGATTATGCTATGATGCAAATGGTGTGATGAAGCTAAAGAGACTAAGATGCAATTACCAAACTAAGACATGATTCTAAACTTGATATGATTCTACAATTCTAAATACTAAATGCTAAATGGATCTAAATGCTCTATGCTTAAACTCTAAATGCTCTCATAGAATTTTTGCAGAGTAAGTTTGCTCAATATGGTATATGAAATGCTGGAGAATGATGTTGTATTTATAGGAATTCCAAGGCAAATTGTGATGTGGCAACAACCAACGGTCAAGATTTCAGCTAGAGAGATGAACGTTGGAGAAGGAAGAAGTTAGAGGGAACCATGGAGGATGTTCCCTTTAAAAGAGCACTTTGCCAAGTGTTTAGAAGAATCAAAAAGATGGAAGAGCCAAGTGTCCAAGGTTGTTTCAAATTTGTTTGAGGATAATTGCAATTTAAATATTAGAGATATTTAAATTCATTTGACACTTGATGATGTGGCAAGAGGGAAAAGTTGGAGACATGTGACTAAATTCAAATTGGGAATTTAAATTTAGTGAGAATATATTAATCAAATAAAACAAACTATTGGCATTTTTTTATTTAACTAAAATTAGAGGAATATGAATTACGATGGAAGAATTAGAAAGTATGAACTATATAAATAAATTTAGAATTTATTTATAAGTAAATGAAATAAAAGGTTTATTAATTAAATACCTTGTATTTAATTAATTGAGTATCTTGACCGATTTTAGGGGTATACAGGTGCAAATTCGCTCCTATACAGTTTTCTACTTTAGGATTGACTACATTTTATATAATAAAATATTGGCTGATACTTTCTTAATTTTTTATACTACATTGAGTGGTTCAATTATTTGAAGTTTAGGAGTGTATCTTGAATACTTGGGCCTTTCAAATTGAATGTTTGGCACTCCATCATTATGTGTTGATAAATTTACATTCTTGTGTCTTTGAACTATATGAATGGATGCATTAACCATAGGATTCTTTTGGGAGATTGATTTAGAGCATATAACTACTTCTAGACTGTCTACCATCCTCCTCTTGAATTGGGTAAAATAATCAAATTGCACTTGCCAAGCCTTGGAAGTTGAAGATTAGTTTGTAAATACAACTTATTTAATACAGGAGAATGATGCATGTTCAGGAGAAATTTTATCTTCCTATTCTAAATATATCCCCTACAATTGTGCCATTAAGACTATATTTTGTACCCCCAATGATCGATACAAAATTTTCCTAGATGTGCTTCTAGTTGAGCACTTATGTCCTTTGTTTCTGCTATCTTTTGTTATAAATTACCTATGAGATATTATCTATGTGTATGAGAATCATTGCAAGGAAAACACCATGCATTTGAATTATTTGCAATGCTATTTTCCCCATAACCAAATATCTTTATGGATTAGGTGCAACTTTATGTAATGAAGATAATATTGGAACTATTTGGTTTGATGGTTGAGAAGGACCTACTCCTTGTGAATTTTGATATCAATTCGGTTGATATTGTAGTCAAGGTCCTTGGAGATTTTGATAAGGGGGTTTAAGACATGAAGCGTGTTGTCTCTTTATGTTAATAATCTCATTTGAAAAATTTAACAAGATACTTTTCATATCCTCCATCTCTGATGTCACTTGGGGAGTTGATACTAAGAAAATCAATAATTGAGAGGTAGGGTAGATGTACATGGAAGGGGAGGCCTAATTCACATTGGAGATAAGGGGTTTAGTTTTAGGAAATTCTTCTTGCAATGGAATCAATATTTTAGGGAATACTAGCATGGGGGGCTAGGAGGAAGATTTCTCATGTCTATCAAACTATTCTCTACCCTAAATTCCAACCCATATGTTGTTGGGAGAGTTTTTCCTTCCAATGAATGAATCATAAAAATAATATTTGAATTAAAATATTTAAGATAAAAGATAATAGCCATATTTGTTGGTGATTGCGTTGTAATAGGAATAATTTTCCAAGTCTTATGAAACCGAGTATTAAAATTTATGATTGCTTCTTGTGGCACATGCTTAATTTTTATCAGCTATTGTAGTAGTGATGATCTATCTCCTTTCTCATTGAGTCCTTCAAATACAAAATTCCCTAGCTTGCTCCATGTGCTTATGAAATTGGATTGGCGAGATTAGTACCAATCAAGGGCTTTACCCTTAAAAGAAGTTGCTAATAACCTTAGGGTGTCATTTTTATCCATTACATAATGGATTGTGCATATATTTGCAATGTCATGAAGGTGTTCAACAAGGGTATTTGAGTCTTATCCTAAGAATTTTGGAAGTGCTTTGAGAGCATTATTTGAAATGAGATCCCACATTGTTGGTGACGTTAGAGAAATCAAAGGACTACCATGATTCCAGTTGAAAAAATTCCCCAAAACTCCTTGTGTAGCCATATGAAGGGTTGATGAATTAGGTTGTGCTTCTCTCCTCTTGGAAGTAGTTACCAATGTAGGAACCAAAAGATTTAGATTACTAGCTGAGAGTGACCTTGTTGTTGGTCTATTACTCATACAATTTGACTTTTGATTAGGAAATTATGATTTTTGGGTACCACTGGGCAATGAGAAACTATTGATGTTTTTATTCATATTCAAGATTTATCTCACATACCAACTAACACTAACAATGGGAAATGCTACAAACGTGAAACTTTTTTTTAGACTATAGGAATCGGGTAGCCCCTTATAAACTGTAGTGCATATGGTAAACATTTTTCACGTGACCAATGACACTGGCATGACACACCCTTCGGTACCATGGGGATGGGGGGAGACTAGGCCTTGTGACCTCTTTCTTGCAATAGGATGCTTTAGCCAATTGAGCTAGGCCCCTTAACCCTGCACACGTGGAATTTGATATGCAAAATAACCTCTAGAATTTTAGAATCCAATTCTTCTAATAATTTTAAATTCACTAGATCTTAAGGGGAGATAAGAGAAGAGATACTCCTTATTTAATGAAACTATTTTAAAGTGATACACAAAATCTCATACAAATGTTAAAATGATGTAATATTCATTTTTTGAAACATAATATTGATTCACAGCAACAAAGAGTATATAAAACAGATGATTTAAACTATTCACAAATATTATCCATAAAAAATGAACATAAGACTGACATAAGAGAAGAGATACTACTTATTTAATGAAACTACTTTAAAGTGATATACAAAATCTCATACAAATGTTAAAATGACGTAATATTCATTTTTTGAAACATAATATTGATTCATAGCAACAAAGAGTATATAAAACAGATGATTTAAACTATTCACAAATATTATCCATAAAAAATGAACATAAGACTGACATAAGAATATTTCCACTAGAAATAAAAACTCAAAAGACAAATAGGCTAGCATAGAATGTCACTCTTTCTTCATTGTTGAACTAAGAACAAGTTACATAAGCTAAGATGCACATTTATAAAATATTCAATAGATTCTTGAGAGGCACCCACTAAGGATTCAAAATATCTTCTACTTTAATGATTCAATACATTCTCATTTATAATAGTGGAGCATTACCTACCTTGGAATCTAATTGAAGTTATAATAAAAGCATGAAAAATTGTATCCTCAAAAAACTTTGATTAATTATAAATCCATTATAGAAAATTCTCAATTCCTCAAAAATATGAGACCCTTGCAATTGCATGAGCTAGATTAATTTACTTGCATCAATCATGTGAATTGGAGACTACAACTTAACTATTGTATTTTAGAGTAACATAGAGATGCCACTTTTTTTTTTTTGATGTAAGACCTATAGCCTCTCTAATTCATCTATTTTGGCCAATGACACAACACTTGTACTCTTGTGTCCTAACAAGGTCTTCGTGATGCTTGAATTGTTGGATATCTTTTACTTGTGGTTGACAACCCAAAACCTTTGATGTCTTTTTGATAGAATATGGGGCCCAATGTCTATGATTTGGTACCAAATAGCCAAAGATGCACCAAAGGGAATGTGTCAGACTTGTCCCTTCCCAAACATAATGCAATCACGTCAAGTATTTATTTGATGCACTCTCCTCAACTTCTTTAATCTAAAGAAGTTGGATCCATCTACTCATCGAGTCATTTATCTTGGCCAAATGTGCAACACTTTGCAAGTGTCAGTACTACCACCTTCAAAATTATGTGCCAAGATGACAACCATCCCAAGGAAGAAACTTTGTGCATTGCCTTTTCCTTTATTCATGAGGCCCACTTATTGATGACTCGCTTATTTCAACCAATAATGCATTAGGAAAAAATGGTTGGTTCTACCATGTTTATCTACTTGTGCCAAAATGACACATGGGGGTTCTTTAGATGGATCAACCTATAATGCAATGCTTAGACTTGCTAGGATTAACAAATTTTAAACTATTGCGAAATGTTTACATGTGGCACCTCCTATTCTCAAAATTGATTGGTTGTGGCCTACCACAAAAGCATCCAAAATGATGAGCTATCGTTTGAATCATAATCAAAACAAAATGGAGAGTAAGGCTCTACAAAATCCATTATCGGTGAAAATTGATATCCAAGGAGATTTGGAGTTCTTTTATTAAAGGGGGCAAATGTGAAACATGGGGTGGATTTAGTGACAACTTAGAAGATGGGAGACAATGATGGACCAAAGCCAACTATTGATACAATACCAAAATAAAGTTCTTATGCCAATATTAAAGGGGGTGTTAAGAGTTAATTAATACATGATATAGAATGAATGAGAGGCAATGATGGACCAAAGCCAACTATTGATACAATGCAAAAATAAAGTTCTTATGCCAATATTAAAGGGGGTGTTATGAATTAATTAATACATGATATAGAATGAATGTAATAAATAAATTAACATATTACTGTTAATATATTAGATGTTTGTTAGTTGTTGGGTGGTTTGCATAGTTAGTAGGTTAATAGACCTTATAAAGCCAACTGAATGTAATAATAAAAATATTTTGAAGATGAATGATTACCTCATTGATGTGTTAGAACCTCTAACTCTCTTTTATGTCAAAATTTCAATAAATTTTATTCCAACTTAGTAACAAAACATGTTTCTTGATTTTATACTAGACTACTTGTTAAACACTCAATTGCACTAATACCCTTTAGGGTGAAGTATATAAGATAATATATAGGCAAAGAGAGAAAATTCCTCCTATATTAGAAACTCCGAGAAAATCATTCAAAAGCAACTTTGCATATCCAATTATATTATGTTCCCAACACACGGACCCCACCAACCTATCCATTCTTTATCTTTTATTTAAATAAATAAAATAAAAATTAAAAAAAAAGTTCAAACCAATTTTCTTCAATTTCTAATGCTGAAAATGAGAAGGCCTAGTGCGAGGAAGTTATCTTTGGACAAGTTTATTTCCAACACGTATTTAGTTTTACAAGTATTCCTTCTGTTTAGGTAGGACTTGGTCATAATATGTAATGGCCTAGCCTAAATTTGACGGTCGGAAATTATAATAAAGTTCTATATTAATTTTACATCGGATTTATATACTTTTATTATTTTTCTTGTAGATATAGTTTTTTATAAGGTTTTAAATTATTTTCTTATTAGTTTTAGTTTGTATCTTTTTGACTGAAGTTTAGATTCTGATTTTATTATATTCTTTTAGAGTATTTAATTTAATTTATTTTGGTTTGCTGAACTGTTGTAATATTCATTGCCTTTTTTATTGTATTATTTTTTTTTTGCTTTGTGTAAATATTAAAAAAAATATCTATTTCATTCAAAATGAAAATGTATAACATATTTTAAAAATTCGGACCTTAATAGCTTAATTAATTAAACTGCACCATCACGTTATGGATTATACTTAATCAATTAAATTAAACACTCTAATATCTTTTTCAAAATTTCGATTGTATCGTACGGCAAAAATTACAAAATGGGCCATACGGCTATCAAATTTAGGCACCGCATCGTATCGGCAATTTCTTTGTTGTCTCGTTTTTTGTCATTTGCAGCCGTTACCGCGGGCACGCGTTAACGGCAATTTAATCCCTTGGTAAGCGTCCATTCTTATTCCTTTCACGTATTCTGCGCATTTTGTTCTATCTGCTGATTAATTTTCTAAACGGAAGAGATTTCTTGCTTTCTGTTGAAGGCCCTGCGGTTCGAACCAGGAACCTTCTTCCAGGTTCGTATTGTGCTCTTATAGAGGCGCCTTCAGGACCATTGATCTTCTTTCTGTTAATTGACGTGAAGCTGGCTGTTTTGTCTACCATCGGAGGATTTTTTGCCTTGTTGAACTTAATTGTCCAAGGAAAAATTTGTCTTTCATCGTTTGTTAGTTGAAGCAAAATCGGCCGTTTGCTTGGCATCAGAAATTTCATTATTCTGTCGATGTAGGTATTCTTTGTCTTCCATCTTCTATCAATTGACATGAAATTGGTCGTTTGTCTGCTCTTAGAGGCGTTTTTGCGCAGTTGAAGTGAGTTGTTCGTCATCGCCTAGGTATGCGAAGTCTTTTGTCTTCTGTTAATTGACGCAAAAGCGGGTTTTTGTTTGCCATCAGAGGATTCTTTGCGCTGTTAGACTGAAACGTTCTTCAATACCAAGATCTTCTTTCTCTTTCCTCTTCTATTAATTGAGCGAAATTAGCCGTTTGTCTACTGTCGATAATTGTTTCATTTTAATATTTTTTTGCATTGTTGAAGTGAATTGGCTTTGAATATTTAGGTATTGTCTTTCATCTTCTGTTAATTGACACGAAATAGGTCATTTGTCACAAACCTTCAGAGATTTTGTGTTTTGTTGATGCGAATTTTTCTTTAATACCTAGATTTTTATTTCTTTCACCTTCTGTCAATTGATGCAGAATTGGCTTGTTTATATACATACCATCAGCCGATTTTTCTATGCCCCTAAAGTGAATTCTCTTAAATACCTTGGTATACTGTAATTAGCGTGGCACGTTGAAGTGAATTCACATTGAATTTTTGGTGTAATCTTTCTTGATCCTTAAGTTTTCATGGGTAACAGCACGATGGTCTTTGTCTGAAGCAAATAAATTTGTTGCAAAAAGATTTTGGTTAGAGTATTGTCAAATGTTCTAGTCTTTTAAATGGTTTGGGAGTAAAAAATTCAGTGTCTATGGAGAGAAGCGATTGTTTTATGTCTTCTTTGACTTGTTTTTATCATTGGTCTGTTTATGTATTTTGTCATCAAATTACATTATTTGTGGTTGATTCTGGAATAAATTATTAGATAAATTTTAAATGGAGCCATTAGGGCTTTATCCTCTGACAAAATCCTTAATAGTGCTGAATATTTTCTGGAGCAATGAGCTTATGCACAAAAGCAATACTTTAAGAAAATGGCCGGATAGTATTGAAATTTTAAAAACAAAAAACTATAGAATACTACTCCTTATCTGTTTCAGTTTTGTAGAGTTTTGATTTTACTATTTTGGGTTGCTCTTTATCCCTTTTAGATAGTTGCCAGGAAACTCCATTATAGGAATATGGACAACGTATCTGTCCCCTTAACCCACAATTTCTAGTGATTACATTTACATATAAAATAGCCGTCTCCTTATTCATTTACTTGTCTACCCCAATTTGATAGGCGTCCCCATCCTCGTCTCCATCCCCATAGCAGTATCAGTACCCTTGCATCAGCTAGTAACCATGAATTTAACTTTCTGTATTACTAGTGTTTAATTATTTTCTTTGATAATATTCTATGTTCCACAGGGATGCATCCCCACCCCTAAAATTGGATCCCCATCCCTCACTGTGTTTCCACGAAGGCGGGATGGCAGGGGATGTGCCCTAGATGTCCCCAATTTTTCCCAAAAATCCAAAATGTAGAACATAAACATTTGTAATCTCTTGTGCCTGCTGCCAGTGAGGTTTTGACTTTCTGTTTTTTTTTTAAATTCTCAGCATCTTGAACTTGAAGAGGTTCACACTTTCAGACTTTCTGATTTCTGCAGCAGTCACACAGTGTTCTAGAAATCACTGTCTTAATGAAGTATACTGCTGTCATGACACATCTATTGCTGCTATACTGCTCTCATGATATATTTATGGCTGCTATACTGCTCACATGATATATTTATGGCTGCTATACTGCTCTCATGATATATATATGGCTGCTATACTGCTCATGATATATTTATGGCTGCTATACTGCTGTTGCTATCTTAATTTTGATGTCACGCATAGTTAAATTTGTAAAAAATTGATTATCCCTATAAGTGTGTATGTGTACACTTCAAAATTCCTATATCTATCTATCTATCTATCTATACCCCCTGCTGTCCCCAAAAACGGCCCCTGAACTGCCATCCCTGAAACACAATGGAACATAGATAATATTAGATGATTTGATAATCAAAATAAATAAGTCATTTGACTAAATATTATTAAGATTTTTTGAAGCTTTTTCATATTGACCTTATCCATTTATATGTGCATGGCATGCATGCATATGTAAAATTTCATTGAGGGAAAAAAGCCAGATGAATAAACACTTGAGAGTTCTTGCAAATATTTTATTCCCAATATTAGATTTAAAGCTGTTTACAACTGGGTTTTATAGCCCATGTTTAACATTAGGCATATGTTCTGTTCACACAATGGAATTTCTGGGAATTTTCATAACACAGGTTGGTAGGTGTAGAGAGGTTTTCTTGTCATGTTTATGTAGATTGAGGCTTAATACTAGAATGATATAATTTTCTGCATTAAAGATTTGTTTATAATAACTGTAGTAATCAGTATCATGATAATTCCCTTCTATGTTATAGTGGTGCATCAACTAATTTACAGTTTTTGATATGCTTCACAAACATGTGTCTAATATAAGCAAAAATGGGCAGGAAAAGAAAAATGCGTCGGTGGCTTTGTTGTACTTGTTCAGTCGATGATGCTCCTGAACAACCTGAGAATCAATACTTAAATGCAACAAAGCCCTTCCCAAATGGTAGGCTATTATACTGTGCATCTCTTTCAAAACCAAATTATCAGATGCATGTTTAGATTTTTTCTTTATTATGATGCCATAAAGTGGTTTGTATAGTCACACTTGTGATTTGTAAGGATTTTAAACTTTTTGTATCTTTCCTTGCAGACAGGGATCTTATCTTTTAGTTGGCTTGAAATTGTGACCTTTTTGCCCCATTAAAAAAATCTGAATAAGCTATGTAAAGGCTTATTTACATTTGGAATCTTTTTTTTTGGATTACAGTAAGCAAAAAACAGCCTAAATTTAAGCTCATAAATATCATTTTCTGTCCCAATATGCGCTACATTCTGAGAAGGGTTTGGAGGGTTTCACTTGTTTTTGTCTTGTCTCTTACCTCTTCACAGATATGCAAAATTGTTATTTACAAAATATCAACACGTATTAGACCCAATGTATTATGATTTTAGAGTTAGTCTTGCCTAGCAAATTATATGGTTGACAGTTTGGAATTTTGGAGACTTTAGGTAAGGTGATACAGATGACTGTCCATGTGTGGTTTCTCCCATATATTCATTCTCATTCTAAACATAAATAAGTCAAAAACCTCAAATCTCCCTTTATATTGCAGCCAAAAATTCTAAATTCTGGATGGAGAAGTAACCTTTTTTAAGGATGAACTAGTGAATTATCAACACAGAAGAAATTGAAACAACTGTAAACAACAATTCCAAATCAGACACAAAAATAGTACTCTCTGTAAACCCATAATTATTTTACAGTAATCCATTAAACGTAGAAAAGGTCCATTATTCAGGTTTAGGTTGCAGATCCCCCAAAATTGCAGCATCTACTCCTTCCTACACCAGAAGTTTTAACGGGAAGTGTGGTCTAAGAAATGATTCCAATTCTTTCTAAACTACTCATGAAAAGATAAAAAAAACTATTATTTTCAGAAATACACATAGGGACATGATTATAAAATTTTCCTGAGTATCTCAACAAAAGTAACAAACAAAGGTCCACTCTGTCATGCTTAATGACAAGGGTTTGTTTTCCCTAGTGGTCCTATAATTCTGTGTCATAAGGTGGCACAGCAGGCTTCATAGATTGAGACTAACCCGGTATTAACAAATATGATAGCTTGTATTTTGTGATTTTTTTGAAAAGAAAAAGGAAGTAAAACCAAAAACTATATTTCTTTCCTCTAATTTATGTATCAATTGTTCCCTTGCCAAAACACTTTAACACAACAAAAAATAGTACAAAAGAAAGATACATATTCTCCAAAAGATTTGTCAAAACACAAGAGGAAAGGGTAATGGTAAATTCTTGCTTTATGTTGATTCTTTTGAAGGCAGATGCTCCTATGACACATTCAATAGTTTCACCTGATCTGACATCACTTTGTGATCAATACTGTTAAAACATCTCCATTCATTTGTTTCTTTCAAACATGATCAGATTTGTCTGAAGTAAAATTCTAATATCTTTTAGCTGTATTTCAAAATTGAGTACATATGTTATCATCCAACACTGTTGAACCCCCTAGTTGATATGGTAAGATGGGAGTATAATCATTATGGTTAAAACTGTACTAGTATAGCTTTGTAACATCTAGGGCTTGGGTGGGTTCTGCTGTTAAATACAAAAGATATCTGAACGTAAATAGCAAAATTACATAGGAGAATTTACATTTATCATATTGATCATTTTTGGAGAAGTAAATTTTGCTGAAGTTAAAAACCTGTAGAGCGCATGGGCTTTCACACAAGTTTATGCAGTAGACAAGGCATTCCCCTCTATATGCTTTTACGTTTGAAATGTGTACCCAAAGGGATGGCTCCCAAGAAAGGCTTTACAATCTCCTCAAAGAGAGTTCACTAGAGTTTCAATCAAAGAGGGATGTTTGAGCCACTTGGAAGGGATACCCCTCTCACAAGTGATGAACTTGTATCTTTTTTAACTCTTGCATTTATGCTTCTTATAATAGAGCATCAATGGTCTCTATTCATATATCTTTTGTTCTAGATAACTATACCTATGTTATAGCCATGGAGACCAGGAATATGAGAGCTGAAGAGACTAGGAGTATCAGTTATTTGACTTTGTTAGACAATAGTATACAACTAGAATCCTTATTTACCATTAGATATGCAAGGTGCATGTGGTGAGATGGTAGTCAACTCATTGATGAGGGAAATTTGTTACCTGATGGTAGCTCATCGAGCCATATTCTGATTGGAAGATTCAATAAACAAAGCTCTACAAAGAAGAAGCATGGTAAGATTATGATCATTTTTAATTTTAGTACTAGAAAAAATAAAGGTTAGTTTGTTTGCTGCTTGAGAAGTTTATTTATTTATGTGTGGATGAAGTAGACACTTGTCAATATAGTAGGTGTGTTCAGAACATTAGCAAGTTCCAAATTGTTAATCCTTGATGATTTTTGCAACAATATGTGACCCTAAACCTTACTCAATTTAAAGTTGGAGTCATTTATATCTAAATTTTTATTTGCTTCCTATTACAATAATGTATTCATTTTCTCTCATGAGTTACTTTGTGTGTTCATCCTTACATGTTATGCTTATTAGTGGGATGTGAGTAAACAAGAGGATATCCATTTGAAACCAACTATTGAAGCAAGGAGGTTCAATTTATATGAGAAGATTTGGTCTTGAATTAAGATGATATGGATTCCCGATACTTTTAATGATGTGCATTAAACCATTGGATTCATCTGTGAGAAACTATGATCCGTTTGCATTTTGCAACAATATAGAGGAGGAAATAGATACCTAAAATGGGTTGGAATATTCATTTTAGTGGAATGCAAGTTACACCATTTGAAATTTCATAATAAACTTCGTCTTGAGTCTAATGGTTGATAATAGAGGATACATAAAGAAGTTGGGAATTTGGGAATGGGGATCTGGTGCTGCTTTTTACAGCAGAACCACTAAAAGGTTTGATGCTTATAGTTCCTTTGGCTTGGGCCTTACAGTTTGAAAATAATTTTTGATGGTGCCTTTGCAGAATGTTTAATGAGTCAGGCTATAAGTTCAGGATGTTAAGAATTATGTCAAAGTTATGTCATTGGAATCAATGTATATATTTTGGCATCTATACTATATTTTTGTACACAACTTAGACTGAGGTTTATGGGGTTTTTGGGTGGAGAAAACTTGAAAAATTTCAACCACAAATTTTGTAGAACTCTACTATTAAAAAGAGAAGCTACTATTAAAGATGAATTAAATACATAAAAAACTACTATACAATTACTACTATATGAACTTCAACTAAATGCCCCACAAATAGGCTTGGGCTGTGGGTTTGCTCCCCATAGGTTTCGGGTTTGACTCCGCTCCGGGGTTAACAGGTGGGCCTACTTGCGGGCTGTAGCATCCACCCGCAGGGGACTAGTCTCGCCTCAGCTTGCCCCTTGGGTGCAGGGCTGGGTTGCGGGGATGCCCCTGTGCATAAAAAATAAAAATAAAAATATTTTCTTCAAACAACACATGCAAATTAAAATTTAACAGTCTGATACAAATTACTTGGCACAACCTACATGCAAATCTGATGACACCTTTGATGACCTTGATGATACTTTGAAACTCGATCTGCTCCTTGAGGGTGGTTTCCATGCCCAAGATAGTCTAACTGCCACGCTTGAAGGTTTCCATGTCCAAGTGCTGCAAGCTGCCGTACACAGCCATCGCACTCTTGAGAATTAAATTATTTTTGTTTTAATTTTTAAATATGATAAGTATCTTCCCTTTTCCCCCACCACTTCTTGTATTTTATGCTTTCATTTTATTCATTCCTCAATCATAGGCAATCCAAATCAGTTAATTGACAAGTCTGAGATAACTAAATCTGATCCATTCATTAATCATAGGCAATCTAGTTAAGTGACAAGTCTGAGATTAGTAATTACTAAATCTGACCCAGAGAAATGGCAGGGATGCCCACTCCAACTCAACCGCCCTATTCCATTAGTTAACTTACTTCTAACTAAAGTAATTGCAACCTATCTATCTGCTATTCCTATGCTGCCAGCCTCTCACTCAACACTATGGATTAGAGGAGTGGACCCTATGTTCCATTAAGTCAAAAGGGCACATTACATTATGCTGTAACATAATATACCCTGGAGCAATCAGTTGAAGTATTGTTTGTCTCTGCTAACCCTGCTCACCTCTTTGACCTGTGTCATCTGTTCTTCAGTTACGCTAAATTGCTCTTTTCTTTTTTAATGTCCTCAAACTTGCCAATCTGGAATTTGACTGGTTCCTCATGCAAGCTAGTATCTGTGTTAACAATCCAGTAATAAAAATCTGGCACATTGATGCTGGAAGATATTAATGTGTCAAACTCATCTTTACAAATCAAAAGCATGGTAATTATTCCTGTGGTTCATTAAAACTTTGCATCTCCCTATCTCACATATCTTCTCCCACTTGTTAGACGTATCGTGGTCTAATATATCCTTTTATCGTTTTAATATCATACTAGCAATTGGACCTATAGGTTCAATGGGCATGCTGATAGTTTCTAGAAAAAAATGTGGAATTTGTTAGATGTATTTCATAGAGTTTTAACATGTTTGAATTATTTTGTTGTTGCCAGCTATATGTTGTCTACACTGGCCTATGCATGTTTTCTTTTTTGCCTACTTGATCATGCATACAGAATGTATGGAATGCCTAGTTAATTTAGGAGTTAGTATCACTACTATTACCATTATATTTTCTGGTATCTACTCTCTTCTCTTGGTGTGTTTAAGCATGATGGTAGGATCTAATTGGAATAAAATATTGGTAGTCTAGGTTTTATTATGAGTTTCTACCATATATTCTGATGGCATCTGGATTGTATTGTGGATGGATGCATTTGTGAATTAGCTCCTTCCTTTTATAAAGAGGATTAGGCAAGGGCTTCCATAACCTATTCCTATTCTCTTCTCTTGGCGTGTTTAAGCATGACGTTATGGTCTAATTGGAATTCAATATTGGTAGTCTAGATTGTATTACGAGTTTCTACCATATTTTCTGATGGCATCTGCATTGTATTGTGGATGGATGCATTTGTGAATTGGCTCCTTCCTTTTATAAAGAGGATTAAGCGAGGGCTATCATAACCTATTCTAACTTCTGAGATCATTGTAGAATGCCAGTTAAGTAAATGTTATAAATAGTATTATGGTTCTACAGTAAGAGTAGTGAGTACTCTTGGACCATAATGTACTAGGATAGAGTATGAGGTAGATTTAGGGTCATTGTTAGTAGTTAAAATTTCTCTCATCTTACACAATAAATTTTAGTTTCTTTGTAAAAGTTCTATTTGTATAGAAGCTTATAAGACTTATCATGTGTAACCCATGAGATGATTATTTTAGCATGGTGCCTTTCATAGTTTTTGTTTATGAGGGATGAATCTGAATTTATTTTTATTTTAGTTATATTAGTTTTATTCCTTTAGTTTCTTGAACTCTTTTAGTTGCACGTGATGGTGACAATATGTGAAATCAAATTCAGGTTATTAGTGTCCTGAAAATGCAGAACATTAGTAACAGCATCTTATATTCATTTGACTTTGAATGACTATTTAAAATAAGCCAAGTAAAGTCTAGTCAATATAATGAACTTCAAAGGGAATTAGTAGTGTTATATTAACTCCGTCATCTTGAGATTCAGTGTTTCTATGCTTCAATTTTTTATTGTGGAACGACATTGTTAACCAACTTTTGTTGTAAATGTGATTTTTTAGAATATGTAGCGTGTTTACATGATAAGGCTTTTTCTGCAAATGTAGTATACAGTTAGAACAATTGTCAGTCTGCTGAACAGCAATTAAACACTAAGATTTGACAAGGGCATGCAACTGAAAAATATTTAAAAGAATAGCAGGTCAGAAAGGTTTTATTCGCCATTGTATAGTTTAAGAGTAAACTAAACCCATAGTTTGTTTATATTTGTGCTTCTATATGAACTGTATAAAACATAGAAGACCCAAAATGTCTTGTCAACAAAACAATCCTGATTTATATCTGTATTATTTATGTAAACCAAACTTATACAATTAACTTTTTCCACAACTATTTTTATCCTTCAAATATGTGCTTAAGATTTCATCCTAATAATCCTCCTTGGATCATCAGATGGCAGTCCAGAAGCTAACTTTACTCCCTTCTTTTGTGAATTATTTTCTAACTTCTCCCTTGTATGTAATAATCCAACTAGTAAAAAACAAACTTCTCATTAATTTTACTCTTTCTCATTTCTCAAATTTGTAGGACAACTGCACCCCATTATCTTCTTTACATTATAGAGAAGAAATTTACATAATCGTCTAAAGTGGCTCTAATAAGTCTTGTATGGAATGGTGTACATGCAGTCCAAGCCCTCAAGAAATAAAATACTTCTCACGTTGTTCAGTTATCTGAGCTCCTCCCACAGACATTTCCATCTTACCCAACCATTTATTTTACCATATAGAGGTAGGACTGTACACATTTATTATTCATAACCATTTTGATCTCTGTGAAAGTTGTGTTTGATTATATAACTATTTCACATCAAATAAACTTTAAGGCAAAATATGTGTTCATTTACAACTTTGTATCCAATCAAAAGGAACCTTGGCCTTTACTTGTGATTGCTAGTCATGTAAAACAAAAGAAGAGATTTCAACTTAGAATAAATGAAAGTGCTTCCTATCTGACAACTAATGTTCTTTTAGTTTTAAAACAATTGTCAGGATATGTACTAGATGCTATGTTATTCCAAGTCTAGTATAAATAAAATTATGTGAATGAGTTCTACTATTTTAATTGTGTTGTCCTTTAGCTAAGCTACCATGAGTTGGAAGAATCAGTCCATAGAAGTCACCCTGAGTTCAAACCTGGCCCGGTTGCACCTCCAAAAATTTAAACCTTGATAGATGAATTGATCATGGAACATACCATCATCCTCACTAATTCAAGTACAACCCTTAAATGGGTGGCAATTTTTAATTGCACAGCAAGAATTAAAATATAAAGCAATCCATTCAATGAAGACGGACGTTGACAAAGTTAAAAAGAGGTGAAATACAATTAAACAACCATTGTAATTATAGACACTCAATTTTCAACTCTGTTGTAAGAGAAACTGGACTGCCATTGTATCATCAACAAGAGTTTGAACAGAGGATCTGGTTTAATTAGGCTTAGAAGTAAAGCCAATTCGTGAAAGATGCTTGTTTTTTTCTAAAGAGGCAAAGGACATAGTTGAGCATGCACTGAATTTTTCTGGCATTTCCACATCAATTTGGCATAGTGTTGAAAACAAAATGTGTGGGATTTATTAGAATGGCATCCTCGTTACGTCGAGATCTCCATAGTGTTGGTACTGTAAGGAAGGTGTCCTGGAGAAATCCTCTGAGGGATCCTCTTCTGTAATGGTCTCTAGAATCCTAGATTGAGCAGGAGAGAAGGCTTGTCAGGCCTTGCCATCTAGAATGCACATGAACATTGTTGTTGTATGAGTGGATATACCTGCACCTCTTACTCCTTGCTGTACTTTCTTCTCAAGCTGAAACCCACACTCACCCTTCACTTGCCTCCTGATTTGTTATTCATTTCTTGAGCAAATACAGAGGGTGAAAGACGTTAATAAATGTACGGGTGGGTGAAGAAGAGAAGAGAAGAGTGAGCAAGGGTTGTGTAGTTTGCACATACCATTAATAGTTTGGGATGAAAAGTAATAGGATTCTTTTGATTTGTGAAGACACCAATCACAGTAGAAGACTATGGGGAAGATGAAAATGTGGAGATGATTTCAAATATTACACAATATAAAATAAAATATTAGATTTATAGAGAAGCACATTTTGGGTATCTAGAAATAGCATTTATGGAGCTCTGTTAGAGAAATAGAGTGGGATAGGAAATTTTCAAGGCTCTAAAACTAATCTTTACTTGCAGCTGTGGGATCACAGAGACATTTTTTGGCTGCCAAGCTGTTTTAGATTCTTGCCATCCACACACCCTTGGAGCAGCCCCTGCCCTTAGGATTTGCCACCTCTGGGAAGCAGTGAAATGTGCATATTTTATAGGAGCAATTGCAAATTATTAGAAACACAAATAATAAGATTGTTTCAAATTGGTATTATTCATTATTGCATAAAGGCATCAACAACGAGACATGAAGGATTCAACTTTTACCTGAAGTGATTGTGGAGGTGTTCATTTGGTACTCGTGACCAAACAAATGCAATTTGGACCAATATTAGATATGTGCAACCAAACATTTTTTTACAAAAACAACAAAATGAAAGCAGACTTCTCACTGATTTGCTTCCACGTGATCCATATTAAATATTAAATGTAATATTAATGGTCATCTTAACGTTATTTACTCTTTAGTTAGTCGTAAGTTAACTTGTAGTTAACTTACTCTTCAACTTTCGTTTGCTTCAGTTAACGTTTAGTTAACTCTTTCAGTTTAGCTTTAGTTTGCTTTTAGTTACGTTTAGTTAACTCTTTCAATTAACTAAATCTTCTCCCTAATTTGTAGGGTTTGTAAAGTCTATAAGAGCAAGGCTCTTCTTTAATAAAATTACTTTGATTATTTACGAAATAAACATGGTATCAGAGTTCTAGGTTCCAGAACCTGATTAGTTTCATGAAATTTTAAGAGTTTTATCTGCTGTTTCTTTTTGTGCTGAAAATCGCGGATTTTCGTGCCCAGTTTTGAGATGGATTTTTTGTCTGTTTGTGGTTTTTTTGGATGAAAATCGTGTGGGTTTTGGAGGTGATTCGAAAATCACGTCTTCGAAAAAAAAGCGCATGACAGGTTGAGACGGATTTTTGCTGCGCGCATCCACAAAAATTCCGCGCCCGTGTGTCTCTTTTTCTTGTGACCTGCTAAAGGGTTTCTAAAGGTCGCGTTTTTTGTTTTGTTTTGTTTTGTTTCTGTAAACGCGTTTTGCCTACGCGATCTCATTTTCCACAGTCTGCGATATCTACGACGGATTTCGTGCCCTTTTTTTCCTTCTGTCTTGGGCGCCGTCTGTCCCTGCGAATGCCGCGTTGTTTCTTTTGCTTCTGGCGCCGAATTTCTTAGCGACCTTGTGTTTTACACGACTGTTTTTGGTCGCGTTTTCTTGGTTCTGCCTTGGTACTGAGATCTGACCTAGGGTTAAAGGTGGATTCTTCTGCTTGCATCAGCTGTCGTCTATTTTGTGGTTTCTCATTCAAATTTTTTGGAGAAATTTTTTTGCAGGTTAGGATTTTTGAACAATCATTGGATTTTTTGCCGGAATTAATTTTTCACTGTAGATTCCTTGTGGGTTTTTCTGATATTTTTCTGGGTCTGTCGAAATTTTCTGGGTCTTCCGAAAATTTTACCCTTGAAATCCGTGGTAGGTTCTAATATTAATGGCAACGTGAAGAGCTGATTTTTGGAGCCAGTTTTGACAGAAATTCTGGGAAAATAAAATTTTCTGTATAGAGTTTTTGAAACTTTTCTTAAAATTTTTTTTTACAAAGTTTTGAAAATCTTATAGATTTTGAGCCTCTTTTTCATACCTTTTTTTGAAAAATCAGAGTTGTGCCAGCTGATTGTCCAGTGTTTTGCCAACTAATCATAGAAGTTACCTCGTTTTTTGTGCTTTGAAAAATGGGAGGGATGGTGTCTTTGTCCAATATTATGTTAGAAAGTTCGCAGAGTTTCAATGGAAAGAATTACAACACGTGGAAGCAGAAGATGCTTACCATCTTTGAGTACCTGTGTCTGGATGAGCTTGTTCTTGGTATAGAAGTTTGTCCCACTCCTGTTGGGAAGGATCAGGACAAGTATGATGGAAGTAATAGGGAGACAGTCATGCTTTTTAAAGTATCTATCGCCAATGACATGTTACCAGAAATACCATCTGGTAAATCTGCTGCAAAGATCTAGAAGCATTTGAAAGATCTTCATGAGACCTCAGACAAGGGAAGGGCTTTCTTTCTGAAGAATATGCTTTTTTCTATTATGATGGATGACCAAGTGTCTTTGCAGGAGCACTTGATGAAAGTAAAAAATATTCGCAATCAATTGGAGGCCATTGGTCGTAAGTAGAAGAGGAGGATATGGTGGTGATCACTTTGAAAAGTTTCCCATGTTCCTATGAGCACTTCATCGAAACGCTCAACGTTACATCCACCAATGTTGACTTGAAGTTTGATGAGATGTGCAACAAGCTTTTGCAGCAAGATCGATGGATCATGGAAGAAGCAGTTTGGGAGCAGCAGTGAGTCTCCAAGGAGGTTGGCAAAGGCAAGTCCACTTAGCAGAAAGCACGAGGCGATTCAGAGGAGGGATCCAAGAAGTCTTTTACTTGCCATTATTGTGGGAAGATTGGTCATATACAGAGGTATTGTAGAAAGCGGTTGGCTGATGAGAAGTCTAACCAGGAAGAATCTCAGCAAAGTGCTCACATAGCAGAGCAGACTGAGCAGAAGGAGTCTGAACACTTTGCATTTTGATGACCCACACAATATGGGTAGACTTAGTTTTTTGTTTGTACGATGACCATTAAGGGAGGGTATTAAATATTAAATGTAATATTAATGGTCATCCTAGTATGATTTACTCTTTAGTTAGTCGTAAGTTAACTTGTAGTTAACTCACTCTTCAGCTTTCGTTTGCTTTAGTTAACGTTTAGTTAACTCTTTCAATTTAGCTTTAGTTTGCTTTTAGTTACGTTTAGTTAACTCTTTCAGTTAACTAAATCTTCTCCCTAATTTGTAGGGTTTGTAAAGTCTATAAGAGCAAGGCTCTTCTTTAATAAAATTACTCTGATTATTTACGAAATAAACAGTCCATCCATGTGACCTGCACTGTATAGAACCAATAATTTATTTTTTTACTTAGTAGCAATACATTATTACATACCTTTGAGCAACCATTGGGCATGTCATGGACCAGACAGCCTGATGGTCATTTATAATAGCATACAAGTGACATAGGGCCAACAATAGCTTATTTACATCAGATACAAACTCCATGACAAAGAATTCTCCACAAGAAGCCTTACAGCAGGCCTCTCCATTTTCATCCTACACATAACAATTTATAGCGTCTAAAGAACCAAGCTTGATTTGCATCACCATGGTTGCAGACCTTTCACCACTCAAACCAATTTCTTGAACAACCTATTTACAGAGCAAGAACTACTTCTCATACACCTCATGTTTTCATTTAGTGCTGTGTGAAAGTAAATAAAGATGGTGTTGTCTATTGTTGACTTCATACAATAATAATATCTTCCAGGTGTTCTCTTCCAAATAATAATAAATAAGCATAAAGATCATGGAAATGTAAGTTGTAAACAATCTACCAGGGTGGCAGTTATCTGATCAATGCATAGATACAGTTATTACTTTACATTGAATGTAGCAAAATGATAAGAATTGATCAATTCTTCCTACCAATATTTGTGTAACTAAAGTAAAAATCCAGGTTAGCATGAAATAAAATGCATAAAATAAACCCTAGCTAAACAATGAAGCATAAAGGAGGAAAATAGCATAAAAGAAAGGAATAATTTCACCAAGCATCCTTCATGCCCTCCATGATTAACCTTCATTGCCCTTCTCCATTTGCTGTAAAATGATATTTGCCCTCAAATTTTTGTGAGCAACTATGACCTATGACAAAGACCTAAGCAAATATTGAAGGATTTGACTCAAAATTGCAAGTGTACTAAAAAATTGCAAGCATGAAGAAGTCTGCAAACATGAAGTGTGCAAGCATGAAGTCAAGAGATATGAAGTATGAGAGATGGAGAGAGATGTCCAAATGAGTTGAAATTGCCTTTTTATAGAAAAAGCCAATTTTGGATGAATGACCAGGATTGAGAGTTTGACAAAGCCTTAAGATCAAAGCTTGAAATTGCATGTGACAACTAGCAATTAGGGTTAGGGCAAGATTAGGGTGAAATTTGAAATGAAGGGTTGAGATCTATGCTCCATGGGGTTTCGGGGACGGGGAGTACTTGGTACGGCGGGATGAGTTTTTGGTACGGGGGTACTTTTGGGTCATTTTTTAGGGGATGGCTGATAAAAAAATAGGGAATTTTTAAAAATTATACAGAAATTTCAAATGTTCATAGCATAACATTGATAAAGCATTCATTCTAGACATTTGTATAAGCTTAATACATATCATTAGACTGAATCGAGATTTCACATGAGAATTGACAAACAAATTAACAAAATTCAAATGCTTTTCATTATCAATGTGCACACATATCATATAAAAGTCTGATGATTATTAATTATAACCAAAATGCCCAAAGGCTCCAAGTCTCAACTATGAAATGACATGCTAAACATAAAACTAAGAAAATATATCGCTGTCCAAGGTCCCTAATCAGCAGAAGGTAGGTCTAAATCAGCATCGCCCTCGCCATTAGAGCTCGAGTCTAAGTTAGTGTTAGTGTCCATGTCAATAGAAGGATCTGCCTCAACCAATAGAATCCCAACCAATCCCTCATGTGCATTCTCTTCAATCTGCATAGTATCTTTGGGATTAACATCCCAATGTAAGGCTGGAGTTTGACGATATTGACTAGTTTGGCGATCCTTCACTCAGCTACTCTTCTTTTGCTCTCCTTCACTTCACAAGCCAAATGTAAAAATGAGTTGCTTTTTCTCATTTTAGGGCATATATAAGACATAAATTAGGTTAAGTGGCATAGGCCGTCCCTTGTGGGCCCACCCATGCCTTTTTTTCATTTTAAAAAACTTTAATTTTTTATAAAAATGTGTTTTTTTTGCTGCTGGGCCATAGGGTACTTCTAGAAGTACCCGACACGGATGAGGGACGGCTGGGAAGTTTCGGGTACTTCTAGAAGTACCCTACGTCCCCTACCTTTTGCCAAAAGTCCCCTGGAAGTACCGGGTACTTGGAGGGCAAAAGGGGACGGCTAGGGGACGTTTCCTAGCCGTCCCCGTTTCGTACCCGGTACGGGAAACCGGCATAAAAACACAGGGGACGCGTCCCCGTGGAGCATAGGTTGAGATTTGATTTTAGGAAAATCAAATCAAAGGTCAAAAATGTATGTGACAGGAAGATATTGGGCACGAAAAAAGAGATTGCTGGAAAATCAAATAATAATTTAAAATTATTTGATTTAAGAGGCTAAGTCGACCTTTTGAATTAAAAATTAATTTAATTCAAAAGTGGTGGGGTTATGTGACAGTAAATAATTATTTCAAATTATTTACTTGGTGGGAAAGTGGGAATGAAAATTTAAATAAATAATTTTATTTAAATTTGGAGGAAAAGACAAAAGAACAATTAAATAATTAATGGGGATTATTTAATTGTAGAGGAAAGTAAAATGTGAATAATAATTAGATAAATTGAGAAATTTATTTAATAATAGAGGGACATAGGAAATTAGTGATGTATTTAAATAATTAGGAGGAAATAGTTAGGAATTATGACATTAGTACATAATTAAATAATTTTAATTATGTGAGGAGGATGTTTGACATAGAAAAATGTGGTTTGTGGGTCTAGGCCATTTTTATGTCTACATTTTGCCCCTCGTTGTCATAATGCAGTTTATCGCATTGTGACAAAGAAAAAGATATGCCCTAGTGAAAAGTAGGATGAGGAAGAATGACGAGGAGGTAGCGGTATGCCTCTTCGAGAGGATAGGTGGGTTCAAAGAACACGAGTGTGCTCTTGAAATGGATGAGAAGACTAGAGGATGAAGGAATAGAAGAAATGCTAGTGCGAAAGACGGGGATGGTGGGAGGAGAAAGAAACCTTCAATATTTTTCCAAAGTACAAATAGGTGTTGCATAATCATCATTGGGTGGTAAAATGTGACAAATGGACAACAAACACCATGATATGACATAGACCAAGGTGTGCAAGGTCATCCACTTGCGAAAAATAGACAGTTGTAGACAAAGAATGTCCTAACTCATACCAAGGGCTAAGTTGCCCCAGTCTTTTTGTCAAGGCACATCAAAGACAACAATCAAGAAAAAACAAGTCATGAGACGTCATCGCACCTCTAAATCCTTCAGGGGACATCCTCGAGGTAGCTAGTAACATGACCAAGAGACAAAACAATAAAAAGATAAGACAAAATCTTCCAGCAAAATCAACAGCCATTCAATGTGTTTGCCAATGTTTGTGGAGGGGTGATTGCTTGACAGTTTGACGATTTGATAGTCTGATAGTTGTGACAGTTTGATGACCTGTCGTTAGGAAGGACACAGCCTGAAATGACGATGTGACGAAGCTTGTCGTTAGGAAAGGCACATCCTGAAAAGGCAAATGACATTTTGATGAAGCCCAATTCCAAGGACACATCTTGAAGGGGATCATAAAGTGACTAGGTTGACATTGTTTTGGCAATTTGATTGATTTTTGACTTGATGACTGATTGGACTATGTTGTCTGTTGGTTCGCGATTTGAATGTTGACGTTTTGATGACTGTCTTGTGTCCAAGTTTGACTATGTCTGACTTATTTGACTGACATGGCGAACCCTAAAGGACTGACCTAGGTGGCCTCGGGGGTACATCAAATGAAGACCTTGCCTATGTAGCAAATGCGCATAGACTGCGTAGTTCAACAGTTCTAACTATGACCTGACGTTGACTGATTGTGACTCTGTTTTTGTGATTTTTTTTGAGAGAGTTATTTGGATGTTTTTGTGTTTTTCGGATATTTTGATTTTTTTGGATTTTTGATGTTTTATGATTTTTTGTCTTTTGTCGTTTTGATTTTTTTGGGTTTTTGACGTTTTATGATTTTTGTCTTTTTGTCGTTTTGATTTTTTTGGATTTTTGGCGTTTTATGATTTTTTTTGTCTTTTGAAATGTTTTGTGAGGATCGAGACAAATGCATGTGAATAATGCCTACACACAAGAATCCAAGGACAAACATGTCTTGCCCCTAGTCAAGTTGAATACCAATTGACAGGCGATGATGATGATGATGACGTTGTTGACATTTGGAATGACGTCTTTTCAGGATTAGATGGGATGATGGAGGATCCTTAGACTGTTTGACAAGGGAAAACCAAGATAGGCAACATACATGAAAGGATGATAGGTGGCTTTGGTAAAAGAGAGGAGACATGAAACTGAAAGAATTATCATATAATCTCCAAGGACTATGTCACATAGGAATAATTAGTTTTCTCCAATATATGTGTTTGGATAATGCTATGAAGACAATGACATGATGTTTCATGAATAGTATATGACCAAATGATAGGCATATCAAGAGTTTTCCAAAGCATGATTTATGTTTGTACCCCAGTCCTTATCAAGAAAAAAGTAGGTGGGAAGATGGATGGCAATGTCATAAGAAATGTCGTGCGAAGGGTATGGGAGATGAGACAACTTGCCCCCAAGTGTAATGGTCCACATAGATAATTTCTCATACACATGACGTTTGTTTGCTAGGTTTTCATCATGGTACTTATCCAAAGCGCTATAAAAATGGTTTTCACTATTGGACGAAATTTTTCTTGACTTTTTCCTTTTTCTTGACTTTTTTTTTTATTAATTATTTTGTATTTTCTGGATGGCCTTGATGCTTTAGATGATCCCTGATTGTTTTGAATCCTTAAATGGTGCTGATGTAGAGACTGGTGCCATGATATGCCACTAATGACCTTTATGAAGCAATTGCCTTGTCAGGATCATAACGCTTGCATACAACTGATTGATGTCATTGTGATCCTTGTTGATACTAGAGTTGGCCTTATTAGAATATGCGCATCGCTATAGAGTGCCATGAGAGTCCTTACAATAAAGAGTTGCTGCCAAGACGCGATGGATTTGTGAGGTCCGTGTTTTAGACTTTAGGCGCGATGTAGGATTATGACGGATGATGGTAGATGTGGAAGGGTTGTTGGGATGTTTGGATGAATCATTTTTAATTTTCCAAACTTGGGATGTTGGATGGCAGAGTTTGGAATTTTGATTAGGATAGCGTTTGGAACCAACACGATGACCATTTTGAAGGAGGTGGACGTTTATTATATGAGGGAGTCCTCTTTTCTTGTGGCTCCACATTTTGATTGACTTTTGGATTTGAAATATTTTCTTTGGGATCCATTTTAACTTCATTTGTCCACTTGGATTTTTGTTTGATTCCATGGCCTTTGACATTAGATTTTGAACTTTGGATTTGTAATAATTTTCTTTTTGTTGGTTCCAAATGGAAGGTTTATTGGAATGACGGTTTATGGTGTGGATGGAAGGAGTGTTGGAAACAACCTTATGACAAAGACTACTCATGGCCTCCATTTTGATGTTTGTATCAAATAAAGTTGCCCCCAATATCGAGGAGGTACCATTAACATCATTAGATTTTCTGACTGAGAAATAGCCAAGACCTTGATGCCTAGGATTTTCATAAAATTGTATTGGTTCTTGAATGCCTTGCTTGTGTATGCCTAGTCCTCTTCCCTAATACTGCATGCTTTGACATATTCTCTTTGCGATGGGGTATTTGTCATTTTGGAAGCAAGATGCAAACCCATCATTGTGTATGTGGAGATCATTACTCAATATTTTCTCATCTGCAAGAAAGCCTGCTTTGACAAAGATAGACGATCCTAGTTGGTAAGATATTGTCGCTTTACTGACATGTTGGATATATTTTTGATTAACATCTTTGGTCGGATTTTGTGACATTCGATTTAGATGATTCTATTGGTGTTGCCAAGTCGATGTCAAAACCATCTTTATGGTCAGTGTCATAGAGTCCTGTAAATTCAGCTATAGCTTGATCATTTGCAAATATGTCCAGAGGAGAAGACTCTTGTTCTAGAGGAAGATCATCTATGTGTCCCATGGGAGTAATTGTCTCATTTTGGAAAGTGTCGATATTCAGAGCTTGGATAGGGTCGTCTTCAAGTGTTTGATCATGAATGGCATAAAGGTCAAGGAGTGGATCGTTTTGGATTTCTTGATCAATGGTAGTGTCTTGGTCTTGGATGACATGATTGGAAATAGAATCTTGGTCAAGGATAGGTGTATTTTGGATTCCATGATTTTCTAGGACTTCTTGGATGGACTTAAAGATAGGGTCATGGGATGGACTATCTTGATCTTGACATGAAGGTGAAGCCATGATGTCATGCTTTGGACTTTCCTTTCGGCATGTATCCTCAAGTTTGTTAAATGGGATGTGTCTTTGGGGACCATGACTAGATGTATTTTCATGACTAACTGTATGTTGGGATGGAGTGGCTTGGAAGGGATTAGTGGATGAAGGACTAGGATAGGACGTGGAGACTTGGAAGGGGTTAGTGGATGAAGGACTAGGATAAGACATGGAGACTTGGAAGGGGTTAGTGGATAGTTGGTTTCCCTTGTCAAAGTTAGGATAAGGGTGATAAATGGATGTTTGTTGTGTATAAGTGGTATGGCTTGTGTTAAGTGACTCTTGATAGTGAGGGTAGATGGTTGAATGACTAGGATTTATGGATTGTTGGTAGGAAGGGTATGTGAGTGATTGACTATGGGTTGTGGTTGGTTGGTATTTGGATTGGATGAATTGTCTTTTGAAGTCTATGGCTTGTTGGGCTATGAGACTAAGACTGTGTTTTTGGTATTTTTTTGGAATAAGAAATGCAATAATGTATGATGCAAGGTGACAATGTTGTCTAAAGAGAAGGTCCAATGCAAAGTGATAGTGAGGACTAAAAGGAATGACAAATGATGGAAGACTTATGTTATGACAATGCAAATGCAAGGTACAAACAAACTCTAAGGTGTAATCAATTTCGGGAGATTTTTAGGAGAGGTTGACTAACCATCCAAAGTTTGGCCAATGTCTCAATTTTGATTGTCAAAGGACTGTTTGTAAGACCAAGTGAAATGACAAAGTGACAAAGTGAGATTCCCAAACTAGACTTATGAGCTGGAAATATCTCACATAAAATGGCAAAGACTAAAGGAGTGATTTTTGACTTGGTCCAATGACAATCTACTTTTGGAGGCAATGGTTTCACAAAGTATGGAAAATTTACCTATTCTAAAGTCTGCGAAATGAAGACCTAAGAGTTTGTCTATGCTGAAAATGATTGTGGATTCTAGGATGCAACTAAAATTTGTAATGGTAAACCTATGGTAAAAGCTAAATGCCAACTAAAAGGTGCAAAGACGGACAATTTTGAGCAAATCTTTTCTCGTTTTTGGACAGAGACCACTGAGAAAGGATGTTTAGACACATATTCAAAATGTTTGATTTCGGACCAGGATAGTAACAGTCATTTTCCTAAGTGACAGGCAAATGTGGTGTTTTAGATAACAGTTGCGTTTCAGGGTACAAATGCGTTGTTTCAGACAACGAATGTGTTGCAGTATTATCAGATGCGTTGTTTCAGACAGCGAATGCAGTTCACTAAGTTAGATGCGTGTTACAGAGTCTCACTTGCGTTGTAGTTTGAACAAGGTCTAGTTTTCTTGCAAATTTTGACAGATTTGTGAAGTTGTTTCAATTTGACTTGTGATTTTCCAGATTTGTAAAAGGTGATTTATGTGTTCATTGAATCAACAAACATTTGGCAAACACGTGATTTTGTCTTGAATTGTTGGAGACAAACACATTGAAAACAAGTACAAATCCTAGGGATGGCAAGGAGTATATTCACTGGATTCCCACTTGGATTTCTCCAGCCGCGCTTATTCTTAGCGGATGACTTAAAAGCTTGGCCACACTGGCTCCCCTCCAAGGCACTCACTTCTCCGGGTCAACCAAGTTTCGAGTTCTCATGACTCTCCCATGACAAACTCTTCATCTCTACTAAGAACCACAAGTATGTGGGGTGGCTTGGGAACGACTGTTCCTGCACTAGCGAATAGAAAGGGATTTTGGCAACTACACAAATGGTTTTTAGTCAAGGCACCCGTTTAGGTGGCCACACATGAGGCAAGATTAACTCCGATAAGGAGGTTTCCTAGTCTACAGAGGTTACACTCTACAGGTTTTTACGCACAACACAGGTACTGAAGGAATCACTTGTCTGTGTGACACATCCGAACTTGTAATGCTAAATTTTCTAGTAGCATTCACATTTATATACCGGTCGGGAGTAGCTTGGCTTTAGCTCGTTGCTGGTTGGGTCGTTCCCTTGGGTGAGTACTTTTTCCCACAAGGTAGGCCCTCTAATAAGGTAAACACAAAAGCAAAATGAAAACTTTGTTTTTGGTCATCCAAGATCGCACAAAGGCGCGAGGAGAGTGCATACACAGCTTTCATTCCATGCCCAAATCGAAATATGTGGGTGGAAAAGCAACAACCCCTAAGTGTTTTTGATTCTCCAGATTGTAGCAAGGCGCAAGAGAAGTGCATACACACTAAGGAGTTATCACTACACCACAAGACACATCAAACACATTCATTTTAGCCCAACTTATTATGAGACAAGCAAAGTTCTTTTTAGGCCAATGCTATGAGAATGCAAGTATATTTTTAACCTTGATGAGTGTAAATGCAAGTTGTGTTCATTTTAATCCCATGAGTGTGAATGCAAGTTCATTTTAAACCATGATGTGTGATATGCAAGTTGTAATTGTGGTTGTTTGTTTGTTTGTTGCTTTAGAGTTGAAAAAGGATTTGTAAAGTCAACAACAAAACAAGGGTTAGTATCTCCTTCCAGCTTGCCACATGCTGCCAACAAAAGATTAATAACCAAAAAGCCCTAACCTAATAAAGCTGAAAAGAGAAAACTGAAAAATGTTACCAAAAACCGAGAGTAAACCTGCAACAAGTAGATACGTCTCTGTCTGTCAAATGCGGCTTAATAACATATGTGTTGTTCGGGCTGTCAAGTGTGTTGCAATAGATCAAATGCGTCTCTGCGAAGGTCAAATGCGGCTCGGTTCTGTGGATGCCTCGCTCTCAAACACAGATGCGTCGCGACACATCAAATGCGGCTCAGAAAGTGGCGTTTGCGGCGTTTCATACCTGTACCTGCAAAAAATGACGGAAAGGCCGTACGGGAACTGCAAAATGTGTTTTTGGCTTCGGGTTCACCAATGTAACTAAGGTAAAAATCTAGGTTAGCTCGAAATAAAATGCATAAAATAAACCCTAGCTAAACAATAAATCACAAAGGAGGAAAATAGCATAAAAGAAAGGAATAATTTCACCAAGCAGCCTTCATGCCCTCCATGATTAACCTTCATTGCCCTTCTCCATTTGCTGTAAAATGATATTTGCCCTTAGATTTTTGTGAGCAATTATGACCTATGACAAAGACCTAAGCAAATATTGAAGGATTTGACTCAAAATTGCAAGCATGAAGAAGTCTGCAAACATGAAGTGTGCAAGCATGAAGTCAAGAGATATGAAGTATGAGAGATGGAGAGAGATGTCCAAATGAGGTGAAATTGCCTTTTTATAGAAAAGCCAATTTTGGATAAATGGCCAAGATTGAGAGTTTGACAAAGCCCTAAGATCAAAGGCTGAAATTGCATGTGACAACTAGCAATTAGGGTTAGGGAAAAATTATGGTGAAATTTGAAATGAAGGGTTGAAATCAAAGGTCAAGAATGCATGTGGCAAGAAGATATTGGGCACGAAAAAAGAGATTGCTGGAAAATCAAATAATAATTTAAATTTTTTTTGATTTAAGAGGCTGAGTTGACATTTTGAATTAAAAATTAATTTAATTCAAAAGTGGTGGGGTCATGTGACAGTAAATAATTATTTCAAATTATTTACTTGGTGGGAAAGTGGGAATGGGAATTTAAATAAATAATTTTATTTAAATTTGGAGGAAAAGACAAAAGAACAATTAAATAATTAATGGGGATTATTTAATTGTAGAGGAAAGTAAAATGTGAATAATAATTAAATAAATTGAGAAATTTATTTAATTATAGAGGGACATAGGAAATTAGTGACGTATTTAAATAAATAAATGTAATTTATTTATTTAAATAATCAGGAGGAAATAGTTAGGAATTATGACATTAGTACATAATTAAATTTTAATTATGTGAAGAGGATGTTTGACATAGAAAAATGTGGTTTGCGGGTCTAGGCCACATTTTTATGTGTCCACAATTTGCACCAACTCATAGGCAAGTTTACAAATAAAAACTTCTTGAAGTTGCACAAATTTCTAAACATGAAAGGTGAAGATGCAATCCAAAGAGCTTGGAGTGCATTCCATAGAGGTCAAAATGCATGTACACCATCCCAGACAATAATTCTGACAAGAAGTTTGTGGCAACTTACAACTATGTATATTGTATATTATCCCTTTTATGTTAGACAACTCATAGGCAAGATTATAATTTTATAAACATGGACATCATCCCCTTTGTTCTCATTATATCGTTGAAAATGTGGGAAATCAAATAATTTTTTTGACAAGTTGAAGTCTAAATTACTACGCATCACAATCATGTTTTTATTGTTTAATTGATTTGTTCCTCAAAATACCTTGCAGCACTTGAGTTGTTTCACAATTTCCTTTGATTTATCAGGGAAAAATCTGGGAGATATTGATGAGTTTTTCTTCAAAATCTTGTTAACTGAGAATTTCAGAATATTGTGATAATTTCAGGATTTTCTTGGCAAAGAGAGCAAGAAATGAGATCTCACAATAAATTCCAGAGAACTGCTTCTATGAATAAAATAATTAATGTGAATCATAGGTTGCACACACATGGTATCTTGTGTTGAATAGAGTCATCTGTATATAGATTTTTAAGATGTAATCCAAAAACATTTTCCTCTTGATGATGGATCCTGTAGTCTGATATCAAACATTGATGTAATCAAATTCTATCTCAAGTTTTTGCCAGAGTGTTTTTTCTATTTGTTATGACTGTGAAAGCCTTCAAACTTTAATTATTCCTATGAATTGTAAACATATTTAAAAAAGATGTTTTGGATGTGACTTTGCTTAATTATCTTGTCAAGGGTGATAAATTGACTTCATTAATTTTCATGGTAAGGAAAGTAATTGCTCTGGATCTCACACGTGGGTAATTGGAAGAGTACAAAGGAATGTGTGTTTAAGAAAAGACAATTAAAGCAGTCTTAAAAGCACTCTCTGAAGCTAAATCTAAGCCCTTGAATTGTAGTACAAAAAAAATCTCATTCTAAGATTCAAATAAAATGCTGTGTGTTTGTCAGAATGGCATAGGATGATGTTTTTGAAACTTTGATTTGTTTCAGACAATTTACATCAAGGAAGGTTTGAACCTGCAAATAGCACATTTTTTTTTGTTTGGGGGAAATATTTTCATATCACTCTGGAAGTTATAGGTTAACTGTCCTCACTGTTGAAATCAAAGAGAAGATTGGCAGACACAAATTTGAAAATATTTTCATATAGAAGACAAAATGCTTACAATAACATGGAATAATTTCTTTTTGAGACTTACGACTCCATCTCCCAAAGCTGAAGTTACAAATATCATGCTTTAAGGGATTCTTGTGCTCTGATAATGGTCATAGTAATCGACATTTTAGGCGAGTTAACTTTGAGTGAGTACTCATTGTAGTTTCTGAAAGAAAAATGGTAGTATAGGGTTGAATTTATTTCAAGCAACTTGACTACACAAGTAGCAATGTTACACAGCAAGCTACTTCTCTAATGAATATGTATCTTGAAGCTTTAGTAATTGTATTTTGGATCTTATTTTGATTTTGAAGATGGAAGTAATGAGGACAAAGTAATTACATTTCATTTTCTTTATTGAAATTTGAGAAGGAAACGCGTTTATATGTTACTAGATAACACATATTGTGAAATAAGAACCTGTTCTGTAGGCTATTATTCTCTGGTATGAATGAACGTGAAAGAAGTGTGATTGATTAAGGAATATTTCTCAAAGACAAAGGATTACACACATTTTCAATCGTATGGATTCAACTGAAGTCCATATAAGTTCCATCTATGTTGCTGATTTCGTGGCAGAAAATTCAAAAGAAATCCAGTTAGGAGGAAAGGACATCAACTTTTTTAAGACAAGATATGTGCAAAAATGTCCCAAGAAAACCTTGATCTCTTCACTTAATTTTTGTAATGATCCATTGCATATCATCTAGCTACATCTTGATATTTGCAGGCTACTTTTTCAGCATGCTTTTGATGTTGGAGAAAACTCATGTAAAACAGTGAGACATTGAAGATTCACTTTGAATGAGAAATCCACATGGTGAAGCAGGTATTAGTGGCTACCTAACAAATGATGAAGACCTAAATATGTCCGCAATGGCAATTAACTAAAGCTCAGAAAACTTTCATGGATAGCTTGTGGGCTATTCTAATTTGGTCGATAATGAAGAAACTGAAGGTTCATGGGAGTGACTTTTATGGTCTCTAGACTATTAGCAATTATAGAGTCTGCACTGTGGGGTTTTAGTTAAATTAATTTTCAAGTGTGAGGACCTTACAAACAGTGCTGACTAGGCAAATGAAATTGCAACTCGTTGAAGGTCAACATATGTGCCCAATTATGAATTTTCTTGTTTTTGAATATTATCTTCAATTATATAAAGTTTGTTTTTAATTTTCTCACATATTGAACTTGCCAGAGTAATGGAAGCTGGATGATATTAGTTAATATACAAAGGGAAGCTGACATTGAAGAGCTACAACTGATAAGTACAAAATAAAGCCTAACGTATAAAAAAATTATTTTACAGGAGAATGGTTTGTTTTGGTCTGTTTGTGGATATACCACTATACATGTTCAGAGATATTTGAGTAGTGATGCATATATGAACATAGAATATAGGATACTCCTTGCATAAATTTGTCATCTTTTGGGGTTTATTCTCCAAACATAATCCTAAAATTTCTTGACTAATTATATTCTTCACTGGTCATAATGATCTTTAACAGAGATTTTGATATTGATATTGCATTTAATTGTAATCCAAGGAGAAACATGGAATAAAATCCTTTGCAGATTAAAGAAGAATAATAATTTATGGTTTTCATAGGATTTTTTCCCTTCCTTTTCCCTATTCCTGTTTAAGCTTATTCCAAATAAATTTTTTCCCAAGCTCATCCTCTAATTCTTCTTCCCTTTTCCCTCTTGTTTTCTGTTTGGCTTGAACTAAAGATGTTATGTTGTGTATTGCATCTCTTGTTATTGATACACTATATTCGAATCTTGTGTTCTAGCTTTGTTATCACTCTTTGTTAAAGCCAGTATGTTTGTGTTAATAGATTTACACATTGTTTTAATTTTAAAGCCTTATTTGTTATTTCTAATCCTATCATTTGTGTTAGGGTAGGTATTTTATTTTCCTTAGTTGGATATTATGTATTTTCTGACACATTTAGTTTAGCTTGCTTAGTTGTAGTGAGTGGGTCAAAAAAGGTAGATGGCATCTTTTCATGAATGTAACTCCTGCCTATTTTTGAGTAGTTGGAGTTATTTTTCTCATTGTTTGGTCTTGCCTCCCCTCTTTCCTATATATATATTCACTCCTTTAGCTTGTTATACATTTATGCTATTGTGAGCTCTTGTAATGCTATTTTACTTCTTGAGCATTTGCATTTCTCTTGTGAAAACTAGCTCTGTTCAACTATTTTGATTTTATGTCTTTGCTAGAATAGTTTTATTTGATCTAGCACTAGGTTTCAGGTAGTTTCTATAAAATGATACTGCAAAAGGTCATTCAAAATAACTTAAATAACTTTGTTGTGTATCGCATTCCAGGAAACCAGGGCAATTCTAAGGCATCTGAGGGGGCAAAGAATGACACTCCACAGAAAGTAGCTCCTATTGAAGCACCTGCTCTATCTCTAGAAGAGTTAAAGGAAGCAACAGATAACTTTGGTCCAAAAGCTTTGATTGGAGAAGGGTCCTATGGAAGAGTATACTATGCAACATTAAGCAATGGTTCAGCTGCAGCAATTAAGAAATTAGATGTCAGCAGTCAGCCAGAGGCAAACCCAGAATTTTTAGCACAGGTATCAAGGACGGTCCTGTTGAGTAGACCATTTATTTGTGACACTTGAATTATCATACTTTATACAATATATTATTTGTTTTGATATATGCCATGTGAGGAAGTCATCAATTGCTTTTTATATTCTTCTACTGATGGCTACTTTACAGGAATGGTTAACTGTATATCTATAAAGTTCTATTGCAATTTTTCCGACACTTCTGCTTTATGTATTTAGGTTTCAATGGTATCAAGGTTGAAGCATGAGCATGTAGTTGAGTTGGTGGGATACTGTGTTGAGGGAAACATCCGTGTGCTGGCTTATGAATTTGCAACAATGGGCTCCTTACATGACATTTTGCATGGTATGTTTGTAGACTAATTTGATTTTTGTTTATGTTTTAGACAAAAAGAATTATCGTTTTGATCATTCTTGCTTTTGAATTATATTTTTATTCACTTAAGGTTTCTATTTGTTGCAAGTGTAGGACGGAAAGGGGTGCAAGGGGCCCAACCAGGTCCAGTTCTTGATTGGATGCAACGGGTGAAAATTGCTGTGGGTGCAGCAAAGGGTCTTGAATATCTTCATGAGAAAGCTCAGCCTCATATTATTCATCGAGATATTAGATCTAGCAATGTTCTACTTTTTGATGACTTCAAAGCAAAAATTGCTGATTTCAATCTTTCTAATCAAGCCCCTGACATGGCTGCTCGCCTTCATTCAACACGGGTGTTGGGAACATTTGGCTATCATGCTCCAGAGTAATTTTCTCATTCAAATCTTAAAATAAGTTTTTGATATTTTTTGGGTGAAATAACTTGTGAAGATGTGATTTTTAAATATTCTTCAAGAATTTCAATTGCATCATAAGGCAGCCAAGGACCTCTTTCTTTTCAATGGCATGGATGGAGACAGTAGAATGAAACGAGCAAATGCCCTTTTAACAATTTCCTCACTTCATTTAATCTTGGTCTTCTAGGAATGCTTAATGTTATCACAGAAACATGTCTTTGACAGGTTAGGAGACCAATATGCTTTAGTGTTTCCCCAGTAGAAATCAGAAGGGATTGGTAAAAGTGGAACCCATACCCCTATGTCCATTTTTGCCCTGTTTTGACTAGGGTATGCACACCTGTGCAACATCAAAGCAAGCATGTTTGCTATTGACTGAAAAAGATACGTTAGTGTACTAAACTACTAATATAATGAAACCTGCTGGCAGGACCTGATTGAACAATATTTTATTCAGTAATATGATCTAATGTGAGAAATGAAATCTTATACCCCAATGCTCTTTTTTTCCTTACCTGTGCAATATTGGAAGTAAGCATGTTTGCCGTTGGCTGTAAAATATATCATTTTAATGTACTAAACTACTAATATAATGAAACCTGCCTGTAATGATCTGATTCAACAATATTCCATTCAAAAGGACATATACCCCTATATCCATTTTTGCCCTGTTTTGACTAGGGTATGCACACCTGTGCAACATCAAAGCAAGCATGTTTGCTATTGACTGAAAAAGATACGTTAGTGTACTAAACTACTAATATAATGAAACCTGCTGGCAGGACCTGATTGAACAATATTTTATTCAGTAATATGATCTAATGTGAGAAATGAAATCTTATACCCCTATGCTCTTTTTTGCCTTACCTGTGCAACATTGGAAGTAAGCATGTTTGCCATTGGCTGTAAAATATATCATTTTAATGTACTAAACTACTAATATAATGAAACCTGCCTGTAGTGATCTGATTCAACAATATTCCATTCAAAAGGAGCACAAGCTAGTTTGAGAATGAAATATAGTATGCGCTATGTAGATATGAAATACAAAATACAGAATGTCCAGAATATTTAGATGACAGATATGTAAATAAGCAATACCATGTAGTGGGGGTGGTGGGCCTAGCTCGATTGGCTAAAGCTTCCTGTTGCAGGCAAGAGGTCACAAGGTCTAGTCTCCCCACCGTCCCCGTGGTACCGGAGGGCGTGTCATGCCAATGCCACCGGTCACGTGAAAAAAAGTTTACCATTTGCACTGCAGTTTATAGGGGGATGGCTACCCGATTCCGATTCCGATTCCGATTCCTACAGTCAAAAATATATGGCAGTTAGCATAGCGACCAAGTGTAATCATAGATTAGGTGTATCAATTGGCATCTCTTTTCGTTCCAAGCACAACTTTAGGCCAACCAATAATTACTAAATGATTAATTTCTATGTGACCCACCCACACCCTCAGCAATCAAAAAAATGTGAGAAATGCTGCAAGAGTGAGAGAATTAGGATAGGAAGAGTTGATTAGCACACACTTATACTGGGGGGAGGAGGGGGAAGGTGAATCAGTATAAGATAATTTTTTACTTATTTAAAATTTAACAACCACAATAATAGCAATCATGCAAGATCTAGCAAATAAGAAAACACAAGATTCACGTGGAAACCCTTTTGGGAGAAAACCACAAAGAAAGACTGCTTGGATATACTGTCCAAATCCAGCCAAAAATAAAATTCTCTTACAAAGATTAGTAGGCACCAACCCACTGGAGACACCAATCCCCACTACTAAGCACCAACTTAGCAAGAGACACCAATCTCTTCAATTAGGAGGTACCAACCTCCAAATAAACAAAGTTTTCGCTTTCTTGAATTTTTTTTTTTGGTACGTAAGAGGTGAATTTTAAATAAAGATGCTGGAATTTGGCCTGGCCAACACCACCAGGTGAGATCACAAAAGAGGGATCTCATCCCCACAGATTTTGGAAATACATCTGTTTATTCAGCCTTATTCCTATTGAACCAATCAAAATTCTATCTACTTGTTCCTGGTGCCACAACCAGGAACCATCACTACCTAAATTGAAACAAAAGTAGGTATCATTGCCATCCCAACTACACAGGTGCCCATCACACATTTGAGCAGCCGTCCAATGCTAACCATTTCATGAGACACAACCTGGCGTCGTTGCCTGCTGGGTGTTGGCTCTATTTTTAGCTTGAGGACATAACTTACTTCTAATTTCTTCTATTTTTTGGAAAACATTTTCTAATTTCTGCGCTGTGTTTTTGTATTTCCCCCTCATACTTTGGTTCCACTGTAGCTGATTTAGAGTGAGACTAAAGTTGCATTGTGTTGCAGGAATCCCCCTTATGACTGGTATTCTTTTTCTTTCTCTTTATTGTTTTCCATTCATTTCCCCTATCCCCACCATCTGAATCGTTTAGAACATGCAAAGAAGCTTGAGAGAAGGAACATTCAACTGTTGTGGTGTTAGAAACTTCACCTGCTGCACTAGAACCTTGAGAGATAGCCTCTTTATTACCAACATGAGATGATTTTTGAGGTGTATTTGGCCCAGAAGAAGACTTGTTGACCATTTCCTCTTTATGCTCCCTAGGAGCCATCTTTGAAGGAGATCTATTCTGCTTGTGAGAGTTCATGACCGAGTAATGTTTGGGAGAAGAATCCTTCCACCAAGAAGCCTCTCGAATTGGTTGGGACTTGACAGTTGGGCAATCAAGAGCAATGTGCCCAGTCTGATAACATATCCTGCATCTAAAACTTAAACCTTCATAATCTAATGGTTGTTTCCAACTTTGATCATTGCCTTCAAAATGATTTTTGCCGGGAGATCTTTGGAGATATCCAATTCCACCAAAATCCTTGCATATGTTGTGTTGATAAAATTTGTTGAATTGTCATTTGAATACAAAAAATTGCCCATGGAGTTTCCTATCACTGCAAAACATGCTTCAAACTAGTAGTGGAGATTTGGAAGGCAAACCCAGATCGGCAAAACTGAGAATGTTTTAGTTAAAGGGTCAAATTTTGGATGCCAAGGTTACAGCTGCAGCAACTTTTCTTGCCATTGCCAGACATAATTAAGAATGATGTTTTTGTCTTTCTTGCAGTCGAAAACCACTGTGAAAAAACCCCTTGCACTAGGGTAAATTTCCAAACCTTCATCCATCAGTGGAAGCGAAGATTTCAAAATCCAATCATGAAGGTTTGGGAGGCTAGCCAGAGATGGCAGAATCTTCCAATTAAACCATTCTTTGAAAAGAATTCTTCATTTGCACGTAGCTCCTTCGACAAAGTATCGCCGAAGACCAAAGACAAGGGTTTGGCAGAGCATTGAGCAATTCGCCTAGTGCCTGTGTGATTCATTGGGTTTTTCATTGAGCTTGGAGGTGAGGAGGAACCAAATTTGGCCGCCTCCAGAAAGGAGGTTTTGGATGCCATCAGCCCCTGCCCAGGAGGCAGATCTTTGAATGTCGGATCTGAACATAGATGCACCATAGGTGTTGATAAATCTGACCCAGTTTGGTCGGAGCCACCCAACATACAACCGTTATGGGACGGATTTAGAGCATGCCCGCTCGAATTCATGGGCTTAACAAAGGAATGGGAAACGCCTTTCCCAACATCCAGATGGGTTGCCAAGTCTGTGAAACCCTCACCAACAAGAAACCCCATGATCGTCGAGGGAGGTAGAGAAAATTCCGCAACAAAAACCTTGAGATTTGCATTGTTTGCAGCCTCAACGGAGGGTCCACCACGTGCCAGAAGAGGCGAATCACAAGGTTGATCCAGCCAAGAATGAGCCGAACCATCCTCATTGCTTTCAAAAGCATCCCTACAGGCGTCGGAAACCTCCTGCACATCCTCAAAAACACTGCCTGAAACCCTAACCTTTCGCAAATTCTGTAACTTCAGTAGTGTAGCCATTTTTTCTAATCATATAAATTTCTTCTTTATTCCCGGAATTCTTTGGCTTCTTGAATATTGCTTCTTCAATGAATGATAATATTTTAAATCTCCTTCATAAAATCTGCATTATATTCAAATGATCGAACATTTATTTTGCTCTCCTTCAGAAAAATCTGCTTTTGTTTGAAAGAGAAAACATTTATTTCACACTCCTACTCCAACTTCTCTTTTCTTGTTTTATATCCCCTTTATGCCTCTTTATGAAGACAGGCGATCTTTTCCAAGGGAGTCTTCCTTTTCAATTTTTTTTTCTTTTAATTTTTTTTTCTTTAGTAATTAACTTCTACATAATTTTCCTCCTTCGACATTAATAATAAATTATCAGGACATTAATTCTCCTTTGACATCAACGACAATATTTCCAGCAAGAGTAAGCATTAGGAAGAGCAAGAGCAAAAGCAAGACGAAAAGTAAGTGCCAAGTCTTCGTGGAACACTGCAAAACTGCATAGCCCTCATCATTTAGATTGGTTATAGATTCTTTAGCTTCACTATTAATTTTCTGAAGAATGAAGATTTGGTTAGAAATAGTAAGGGCTTGGTGTTACAGAAAACATTGTGGTAAAATAGTGAAAATGGTGTGTGCCATGAAGGTTTGTGTGGTTTCAAAGGACTTAATTTGGGCTTGAGAATGCATGAAGGGCGCTGTTCTTGGACTCTGCAAGAGGCATTGCCCCTCGACCTCTTTGGGGGCTCCACCTCCCAACCCTCCCCCACTGCCATCTCACTACCATCCCCTCCCTTCACCCATTTCCCCCGATCCTAAGATGGAATGGAGAAATTATATCACCCCAAATATTAATCAAACAAAAGAAATTATTGTATTTGAATTACAAATTTCATAGATGCATCTAAGTTTTGTATTTTAGACTTGACAAATAGACATTAATGTTTTAAATTTGTAGACAATGATTGAAGCCCTAATGAAGATTGGGTTTGTCCATTTTGCTATGATTAGAATTTTTTTGTCATAGTTAACTTGATGATGATTCTAATTTTGAAACTAAAATAAACTGTAATCCAACATCACACAGTTTAATTTCGAAACTAAAAATATTGTTGCAAAGGGAGTTTAGGAAAAATAAAATATTCCAACATAAATTTTAACCTAGCATATTGATAGCTTATTAGATGTTAAGATGACCTATTACTGACCTAAACCATACATAACTTCTTTAGCCTTGTTCTATTTTCACATGCATACATGTTCTAGCAATGGTTTCTATCATAGCAACTAGACTTGGATTCAACACGAACTCAATAGGCTGATTTTGCACTTGGACTCAGACTTGGCACAGACTCAACATTTGGAAAAAAATATATAGATTATTTTAAGGAAATGCATATTTTTCTATGCACCCTTCCCTAAATCAACTTTAAAAACATAAAAAACTAATCAATAAAAGCTACTTTGATCACATATACAAGTATTCTTTGAACAAGTATAAAAGCAGGTTTGAGCTAGAGATTGCAAGATTTTGCAATATATAATTACGTTGAGAGGCATTCTACAGTGGCATCAAGGACTGTCATGCCATGACCCTGTAAAAGAAAACTATTTAGAGCTGACATTTATTTAAAAAAAAAAACTAAAACTATAAAATAGCTCTTAAGTAGATAAAAATGAATTAACTTAAATAGTTCTAAAGTAAATAAAATTACTCTTAATTAAATAAAATAAAATAACTCTTCAATAAATAAAATAACTCTTAAGTAAATAAAAATAGTTCTTAAAATTAAAATGAAGTAAACAATGTAAATGAAATAAAGTAATTCTTAAAGTAAATAAAGTTATTCTTAAGTGTTTTTGATGTACAAAACTCCTTGATTATGATCTCCATGGCATCAAAAAAGAAAAATCACATGGTCATGAACTATGGTATGGAGGAGCCTATATCAATCAGCCCAACATGACTAGCCCCACATCGGTAGCTCTATGATGGGGTGCTCATGTATTAGATATTTCCTTGATGCTACTATAACCATTATATATGGTGTCAACATCTAAGGGATCTACTTGTGCTCTCTCCCCTCCATTGCTACTACCTAAACGCCAAGTTCAACCTAACCATCCCATGTGTGGTTATTCTTAATAAACACGTGATCCTTAGCCTCGATGATCCAATTTGATAGTAGATCAACCTTCTATAATGTAATGGGAGATAAATTTGAGTCCAAGATTTGCTTATGGTAAAGGAGAATTCTATAATGAACATAGAGGTGGTCATTCAACTTTGCATCATAAATTCATTTTGCTTGTTGGAGTGTATATGCTTAAACATACTCCAATTGCACTTGCATACTGAAGTGTTGCATGGTTGGCTCAAGAAACATATAACAATTGTTTCAAGATTTGACACCTCTCCCACACACATCTACAAGGAGAAAACAAAATGAAAAGAACTCAATCTTTTTATTCAACATTAATGTAAGAATTGTAAAAGTATGATTTAGAGCAACTTTTACTTGGGTGCAATGTTGTTTGAGTTGCCTTACATATATATTAGGTAAAGAGGCCCCTTTGTGCAATTTTGAAGATCTCAATTTTGGAGATGATTGTCACTCTAAGCTAAGAATTTGCTTCCATCTACTCTATACTAGCCTACTCAAAGCCTCATCATTGACCTTGAAATTTGAATGAAATTGGAATGTATAATTTGGGAAATAACCAGCTACATGTAATGGCTTATGAAGCTGATGATGCCATCAACAATTAGTGGTCTCCCATGAAGGATGATATTTGCTATCAACCCCACCATTCTCTAATGTTCTTTTTGGCTTTGTCCCTTTGTCCGTGTCCTCATATGCATAACCCATTACAAGCATTTCCCCATTAACAACATGAAGAGGCTAACTAAAGGCTTTGTGAGCTTTTAAAAAATAACATAAATAAGTAGTTGTATTAAGAAACAAAACATAAACAAATAAAAAAACCCATAAAACTAGTAAAATGGCCAAAAGGAGGACAAAATAAGGATTTTTTCAATCTTCTTTGTTGAAGCCAAAAGTGCTGCTCATCAAAGACTAGTCAAAAAAATCAACTTTAGTAGTGGGTCCGTCCTCAAGTATGAAGATTGGGACCACTCCTCTCTAACAAACTTATGTTGCAAAAGTTGCAATGTGATAAAATTGGTTACACCAAGGCAAAGTAACTCCTTTGTTGTGTATTTCGGAATTTCCTCATTATGTTGAGGACTCAAGCATGGTTGTATAAATATCTGTAGGGTCAATATTCATAAATATTGTGACTTGACCCACAATATATTAGATACAAGATAATTTGTCAAGCTCCTCCAGCATAAGATCAAGGCAATGAGTTGAACAAAGAGTTTGGAAAGGAGATTCAGATGGGTGCCTTTTCACGAGAAGTCTACTTGCAACAACATTTTTTGCATTATCTATAATAATTTGCACAGCATCTGCCTCACCCACTTCAAGCATGACTTCTAAAATCTTGCAAATGAAATTTGTATTTTTCCCCTTCTCTATATCATCCTCAAGTTTGAGGGAAACTATACTACTTGAGGAAAAAACAAGGAAATTCAATAACATATTGTAATGTCCCCTTTTTTATGAGCGATGGAGTTTAGAGGAATTAGCCTATTCCTGATCCTCGTAGGCTAATGGAGCTTGATAAGAGGGTCATTTGGCAGATATCCAGTTGATTGGTTGGCTCATTTCGTGATTCAGTCTACATATGGAGGTGTTCTAATGATTTCTTGATATGTTTCTAATTTTAAAAACCTCATGTTATAAAGTAATGTTATGTTTGCACTTTATGTTATGAATAATTATTTTATTATAAAGTGCAAAATAATAAAATAATAAAATAAAATAAAATAATATTCCTTCTAGAAGGTGACTTGGGAAAGTTCTAGAAGGAGGCCGACCTATTGAGGAAAAAGAATAAATAGGCATTGAGGGCTCATTTCCTGGCAGGGAGATTTGTTGTTGTTGATGTTGATGTTTGATGGTTGTGGAGCCTAGGGTTTCTGCAGTTGTCTTTGGCCATTGAGAACGAAAACTCTCAATTGGTAAGCAATTTTGAGGGTGTGAAATATCACTTGAATTATTGCAGTTGAGGAAGTTGCTTCAGACTTTCTACTTGTACTTCAAAGTAAAATTTTATGGCCTTTGGCCAAATTTTGGTGGTATCGATTGAAGAGATCAATTGGTGCATTGTTGGAGTCATTTTGGTGTGTTGAGACTTCAAGTTTTCTATTCAAGGTTCAATCTGCATTTATCAGTTCTGATATATATTATTACGTTCAGCATATTATTCTCTTGGAGCCACGATTTTGTTTACTTGAAGCTACAATATTCATCAATTTTGGTCTTGAGTTAGAGCGCTTGACTTCCAAGGAGATGGAGACCATTCTTGAAGCTTCATAAGATCTTTAGAAGCTGCTCAATAATTAATTTTCTGAAGTATGCAATACAGGGGCGATTTGGACATGAGAGCACAAATAAATTCATAGAAATTCCTTCTCATATCTTTGGCTCATGGGTATTTGGGCGATCACCTTCTTAGAGCTTGGCAATGAAGATTGATGATAGTAGTTGAAGGTTGCAGCTGTGATTTATTAATTTTGAAGGTCTGAAGCATACACAGGGCGGCCCAATCTTGAGGAGGCGATTTCTAACAAGGAGCAACAAATAAAATCTGATAAAATTCATGAGGCACAGATAGAAGTTAATGAAGCTGGGCTCTGTAGTTTTGAAGACAAATCTGCACCAAGCAAAGAGAATCGAATGAGTCTATGTTGGCTGCAATCATACCAGGTTTACTTTAGACATTTGCATCTCAGTCTAGTGGTCTTTAGTCAGCCTATTTGTATTGTAAAAATTCAGTTATTGAGGCATTGTAATTCCAATCATTCATTGTTGCATAAGATTGCATTAGGAGATCATTGTCATTGCATATAGTATAGTTTTTCATTTGCAGCTGTAGGTGCATATTCTTTTTACCAGCATCCTCATATTTTGTAATCCATGTAAATGCCAAGAGTCTTGGCCTATTTCATGAGCTTTGTATTAGATATTTCATTGTAATAAAGGAGATATAAGTTGCTGGTGTCATTTGAGCAATTCAGTGTCATTTGTATTTAGTTTGTTAGTTTGCATACCAACTGTTTGTTAAAATTACCAGTTGTCTGTAGGTGTTCATTTTTCATGCTTAGTTCATATATATGCATTGGATATTGCCAAAATAAGTTGCACGTTCATGTTAGGAAATTGTTTAGTCAATTTAGAGTCATTTGCTAGCATCCTTATTGATGCTAAGTGAAGAAAAGTGTCATTATATCAAACTGAAATGTTATATCAGTCATATGACCTTTGTATGCAAAGTGTTTGATGAAATTTCCAAGGCCAAATTTCAGAAGTTTTCAATCAGATTTGAGCAGGGTCATTACACATATTGTTTCTCCTATAAATCCAACCATTAGGCATGATGGTGCAACCTTTTCTCCACCATATCTCACACTGCTCATCAATAATAGATCTCACCTCTGCCATCCACATTTAAAACTGGGTGCCAAATATAGTCTTCAAATGAAAAAAGAAGACAAAAAGGACAACCTTCAAAGAAAAAATTACTCTTCAAATATGATGCTCCAAATTGACCATGGGCTGCTCCAAACCCGCAAATTGATCTCTGTTTTCTGCCCAAATCTATTGGTTGCGTTTTGTTAAAACCTTTTTTCTTTTGTTCTCTATGGTCTTCAAATATGACGCTCCAAATTGACCATGGGCTGCTCCAAATCTGCAAATTGATCTCTGTTGACTGCCCAAATCTATTGGTTGCATTTTGTTAAAACCTTTTTTTACTTTTCTTCTTTTGTTCTCTATGATCTCTCTTTCTTTTTGTTGTTACTTGTTGAGGGTCTATTAGCTGGCTTTGTTTGAATGGTGAGACTCATTAATCCCAATGAGTCCATCGAGTCTGGCAGACTCAGGGAGTCTGTCAAAAACATGCTGATGAGTCTGCAGGCCTTGTTTGGCCTGCCTCACCTCAGGACTTAGTGAGTCTGCTGGGTACCCAGTGGGTCCTATTACTATGATTTTTATCTAATTTTTAAAAGAATCCATTCAACTCAGAGTAGTCAAGCATGTAGTTAATGTCTCTCTAACCTTCAGGGTAATTTACGATAGCTCTGTAATCTTCAAGTTGGTTACTTTCCTTCTATTCTTTTGAAAGGTTTTTATATTCAGCTTTTCTTGTTGAAATCAGCTTTTGTCTTTAATGTCTAATGGTTATACTACTGTGCTTGGTCAGGTATGCTATGACAGGACAGCTGACTCAAAAGAGTGATGTGTATAGCTTTGGGGTGGTTCTGCTTGAGCTTCTAACAGGTAGAAAGCCTGTTGACCACACAATGCCTCGGGGACAACAAAGTCTTGTTACTTGGGTAAGAATTGCAATTTGAGATTTTGATCTCTCATATAATACAGCACTAGTTAATTTAAACTACATTAAATAATTTACCATGTACTTGAGAGGGAGCATTGTTTAAGGAGAATTGGGATTTTTCATTTTACCTTTGAGAATGCCAAATATGTGTCAAAATTCTTTGCAACCCTCTGATTTCTTGTATGGATTGTAGTACCTTTCATGATCTAAAGTTGACCCTTTTTTGCGTCAGAGCTTTGCGTCACGGACATTTAATTCTATTCTCTTTTGTTTTGTCCTCTATGTAGGCAACTCCAAGATTGAGTGAAGATAAAGTCAAGCAGTGTGTGGATCCAAAGCTGAAGGGAGAATATCCTTCCAAGTCTGTAGCCAAGGTGCAGATCCATTCTACTATTTATGCCTATTTTTAAAAAAAGGTTGCTTGGTCAAAGAGGAGCAAGAATGTCTCTGTTGAATGGATTGTGAAAATGCTAGTCAGGAGTTGTATTTTAATATTCTTTTTTTGGTCGTAATCTATTTCATTGTTGATTTATTGCAGTTAGCCGCTGTTGCAGCACTTTGTGTGCAGTATGAGGCAGACTTCCGTCCCAACATGAGTATAGTTGTAAAAGCTCTTCAGCCACTGCTCAATCCAAGGCCAGCAGCTCCTGCACCTGAAGCTCAGAATTGATGATCAGACATGGTGCAGTCTAGTACAATTTGAGGTTGTGTTCAGCAAAGGTTTAGATTAATGTGACGGGATATTATAGGGGCGGTGCCTGTGGAGATCACAGTTCAAATTTTTAAGCAGCAATAGTATTTGCACCGCTCCAGCTTTTGTTCATGGGTCGGAATTTTTTTCTATATTCTTTTAAAATTTTTATTCTTTGGCACCTCGTGAAGAATTTTCTACATGTTCTGTAAAGTTGATGCTCTTGAGTCACTTCCAAGCAACAGATAGTTTGTCTGCTATATTTCCTAGAATCCCTGTGCTTCTTTATGGTTTCTGGGATTACTTTTTTGATCCTGGTTGAGTTTGTGTTTGTAGTCTTGCTTTATAATATATTTTTCCTATTTTCTTTACCTGTATAGGTCATGTATATGGACATCTTGTTTGAGATATAGGTACTCTGCAATTATTATCATTATGATTTTGTGTAAGGCGATAACAGGAAGGTTAAATTATTCAGAGGCATCAGAGATTCTTCTGGGAGAAGTTAAAAATATTGAATATTGCGTTATGGCCCTTACAAGTTAAACTGTCAGTCATTAATACGCATCTGTTTGCTTCTTTTGGAAGGGATATGGGTTGAATATTATATATTTTTTTGAACTTTTCAAATGCCTATTCTGCTCTGCCGAGTCTTAAATGAATTTCCAACTACATATTGAGTGCAATCAATGTTCTTATAATTACTTACAAGAGAGATTTGATTTTTTTCTACAAATTTTATTTTAGATACAACAGCTAGAACCTTCCGTCATTTTTTGTTTCGACATGATATATGACTTTGACTAAAAAAAAGTTGACATTGAAGCTAACTGCTATTATTCCAACATGTATCTTCCTTGCTCTTTGCAACTTTTGCTGAAAGCCTAGTATATTCTAATCAGTGCCTTTATGCCTGCTGAATATTCCAATGATATGCGATGATTTCAAGTAATTTTTCTGTTGTCTTGGGAATGATAATGAATTTTGTGACGAGGCTTACATCATAATGTAAGTTGTCACTCAACAAGTGATCAAACTGAAAATTCTGCACAATCTTATGAGCAAGTCACCTTACTCAAGTTACCAATAGACAAGATACACTCTAATGTACAAAGTGATTGAAAGATAAATTGATTTTGTTTTATTAAATATCATTCCAATAATGCCTTTATGCATACTTGTATTAATTAATTATACTTTTATACACTCTAATGTACAAGGTGATTGAAAGATAAATTGATTTTGTTTTATTAAATATCATTCCAATGTTGTCTTTATGAGTACTTGGTATTAATTAATTGTACTTTTTATTTTTGGTTGCAAGTTTTCTTGATGACACTCTATTTTTGCTAACTACTTAAATATCTAGCAAAATAATTTCAAGCACTTCGCTTTTTATGAGATTCTATAAATTGATTTATTTTCAGATTGACGACATTTTTTACATCATTGATAATTGTGCATAGAACTGTTGGCCTAGACTTAAGAAGTTTGTTAGAACCTATAGCCAAGCAGTCTTCTGATTATCAGTGGCAAGAAATAAATATCTGTCCATAGTTTTAATGGTTAAGTACTAATTTTCCTTTTCCTTTAATGCACATGATGAAATGCTATTCAACAAGTTGTAGATGTGAATGTGATCGCATTATACAAGTTTTTGTAATAAGAAAGGAAATCTTAGTTTATAAGATATATGTTAAACACCTTTGATTGGGATAAAACATTTTTACTTTTTGGCTATTATTTAAGCTATAGTATATTTGTATTTTCTCTATGGATATTAGAGTGAATCTTTTTGCATATAGGGTAATGAGCTAAGAAGCCCTAAAGTAATATAAACTCCTTGATAATGTGGGCTTGAGTTGGTGTGTTATTATAATTGGTGACATCTTGTGAGGTTTGACTGCTTCATCCTTTGTAAGCATCGCAGACATATAATGGGGGGCAAAAAAGTCATTCAATTCATGCTAGGAAAGCTCTTGTAAACTACTACTTGTCAAAGTAGTTCCCTAACGGTTGACTCCATGTTGACATGTAGTTTTCTTTTGGAAAATGACAATATATTTATTTATTTAAAAACATAAAAATAGAAAGTGTTGCTAAAAAAATAGATGGTTTGTAAAGTATGACATATGTTAGAAGGTTTTGCAAGTAGGATAGCAAAAATTAAGCATGTTCGGTTGTATTTTGAAGGTTTTGGAAATAGGATAACACGTTGAGTCAATTTGATTGTCAAGAAAATTCTTTGGTTAAATGAATTTGAATTGTAGTATGTATAAATAGGTGATTTCTTATACATTCTTGTTGCTTCACAATAGTTAGTGATAAATAAACAAGGTACCAAGTGAACAAATCAAGCTTATGATAGATGGTTCATATAGATACTCAATATAAGACGTGGTTTTTGAAAATTGGTACTACATAATGGTGCATTGCAAAACACTAAACACATAAAAATGATAAGAAAACCATCTACTTGACCCCCAAAAAGGCAAAAATAAGTAGGCTTTGCATGAAAACAATTTCAACAAATAAGCTTCAAATGATCTATAGCTCAAGCTTTAGCATTTTGAAAAATATAATCATATAATAGGGGACAAGGGAATCATTCAATTCATGATAGAAAAGTTTTGTAAACCAGTGTGTCAAAGTAGTTTCTTGATGATTGACTCAATATTGACACGTAGTTGGCTTTTGGAAAATGCTAATTTAAGCTACTTAAAAACATGTAAAAATATAAAAAGAGCTAGGGGCTAAAAAATAAATGGTTTGTAAAGTATAATGAACATTGAAGGTTTTACAAATAGGGTAGTAAAAATTAAGTAGGTTTGAGTGTATTTCAATGGTTTTGGAAGTGGGATAGCATGTTGAGTGAGTTCGGTTGTCAAGAAAGTTCCATGGTTAAGTGCTCTTGAATTGTAGCATATAAAAATAGGTGACCTCTCAAGAAGTCTTGCTCCTTCACAATTGCAAGTGATAGAATAAATAGAGTTCCAAGTAAATCATTCAAGCTCATAAGAGATGGTTCATGCAGATTTTCTCAATAGTAAGATGTTCTTGAAGATTGACACTACCCAATGATGCTCTACAAAACACTAAACACATATAAATGATCAAAAATCATATGTTAATAGGCAAAACATATGATATAACATGAAAATAATTTGGAGAAATAAAGTTCAAATGATTTATAGTTCAAACTTGAGCGTTTTGACAAATATATTCATGTGGCAACAAAAATTGAGATGGTAATTTTTGTGCATAAAAACCTAAAAGATCAAAAACATGTGAGCCTTATCTCATTTTTAAGAATGAAAGAAACCTTAAAAAATGAAGGGTTGGAATGCCAACTTAGGCAAGTGACATTGGACAATGAAGAACATACAAAAATATTCTTAAAAATGGAAGAAACCTTGCAAAATGAAGGGTTGGAATACCAACCTAGGAAAGGAGCATTGAATAGTGGAGACAATGATGTAAAGCATCATTGATAACAAAAATAGATTAGTTGGTTGTATTTTTATGATTTGAGGAGATGCTTATAGTTTTCAATCTTTAAGGGGGCTACTTCTTTGTTTTGTAATAAGTGATTAAAACACATCTTTGACTGGAAGTTTTCCTAGTTTGAGTTTCTAGATGGTAAATAACCTTTGTCTCTTATATAATTGTGCATTTTATTGCATTTCTTTACAAATTCCATTATTATTTATATAGTTACACCATGCTATGAATAAATGGAATTTTAATAATGCAAGAAGATAATTGATTAGTTTATAACAAGATACAAAACTAAAACAAGAGCAGACAAGAGAAATGAAGAAACTAAAACATAAGAAACACTACTAGAGCCTCACAAGGGTGGCTAGATAAGAATGACCAAAACTAAAAAACACAAAATTCTTCACTCATAGACAAAACCAAGAATAGAAGCAACACCATAACACAAAAAAAGGCTACAAAACCTAGAAAATTCATCAATCACCAGCAATGTGCTTTGAATTTCTCCCATTAGCCTCCTACTTTGACACACCAACCCAACCCCTTGTTGGTGCTATTTGCTTCAATTGAAGTACCTTGACTCCACCACAATTCTCTAAAGCACCAAACTTGACACTACTAATAATTTCCTCCCTTTGCTCTGCTTAGGGTGAGACATCACCAACCAAATAAGTCAGTTTAAATGAATTGGTCACCTCCAAAGTCCTTCAATTGTTGGACACAAATATATGATTAACTAACATGCCAAGATTCTCAAGGAAGTTTGTTAAATTACACAACATAGTCAATTGATAGAAGCTCTTTGTTTAAAACTTGAAGATCACCTAATGTTGACAATAACTCATCTCCTATCAACATGAAACGATCACCACTCCCACCTAAAATAGAATCATTCTCATCTTTAACTGATTTTGAGCACAAAAGAAAGTGCAAAACACACTTTCATTCCTTTAGTGAGGGCATGACCACCTCTACTCTAGCTAAAAAAGTCAAATAATGGTTGCCCATTAGTGAACACCGACATCCTTAATTCCTTCAAGAATCAAAACACACTCAATAAGATTCAAATATTTTGAGTGAGGGCACCTAAACAAATTGCCAAGTCTATGATTGGGTTCCTTATCCTCGAGAAAGGGATCCCTACCCTTCAAAGATTGATACTTTTGAGCCATGATTTCCCCAACAAGCAAACTCAAAGCCAACATGTGGAACCACCACCAAGCAACCTTCACAAGACCAAGGGGCATCACACAACTATCACCAATCTAACTTGCAATTGGGAGAGCACAGATAATACAAGCCAACAGCTCCATACACACCCATCCATCAAAAAATGGGGAAGCAAAACATGCCAACACCTTTGAGAGACAAATCAAATGCACTAGTGGGAGAAAAAGAATGTCACTCTACTTAATAATTCCCAAATTAATTAGGGCTAACATCAAAGATCAAGGATCCAACACAACATGCAAAGCACTCCAATGCCTAATTAAAAAGGAGGCCTAGGCCTAAACCAAATAAAGTCCATGTCTAAGGGTTTCCTCATAAAAAAAAAATCTTGCCTAAGTCTTCCCAAGACTTTGAATAGTCACTAGTGAACATCCAAGAAGGATGTTTAATCAATCCTCACATTGGTTAAAAATCTAATATCTTGTTACATTTTTTATAGCAATAAGAAGAAAATATTCTCAAAACCACTACACAATTGTTATGCCTCTTCGAAAACTCTTCAAAATTTTTAATTCAACAAATCAACTTCTTACAAACCATTGCAAACACCATGGATATACCATCTACAACTAATTTCCACTTTACAATATTATTCATCTTTAAACCCAAACATCTTTCACAAAATAACCCAAAAAATATTTGATCACCACACTTCTCAAGAAAGCCTCAAATTGCCTCTAGAGAAACCACCAAAATTTAGCTTTAAAAAATCCTAATTATGCATGTAAGTATTTAGTTTTATTTGTACTTCTAAAATTGGGACATTTACATCAACTTTAATAGTATATGCATCTTAGTTTCAATATTTTTAGAATTTGTGCTCGATGCACAATTATGATGAAATCCTTACAAATGATGATAATGCCAACAACACGAATTAAATCTCATTATATACTTGTTGCACTTTACTAGAGCTTATTGATTTTTCCTTTGGATCAATGACATAAGAAACTAAAGATTAACAATAAAAAATTGTATAAAACATGTAACCTTAGAAATTCTATGAATTAGGGAAGGTTAATAAGGATCCAATGGACTAAAATGATTCAACGTTGGAAGCAATTGGTGTTTAAGTCTTACTATCAACCTCCTCAAGAGTACAAACATGACCTATTAGTTTTACTGTTTACCTTATGCATGATTTTTTTTAATTGTGTAATTGATCCTTATTTTAAGAGTAGATCATCCTTAATTTTTTGGATAGTGTTCTATAATGTAAATTGGGCTACTTTCCTTATATATGTAAGATTTTTCTTTATTATCATCTTGAGTTTTCCTAGTATATTTAAGCCTTCACTAGAGAATCTTTTGATTATCTAGTGTATAGTCACATAAAACTCTTATGTTTATGTATTTATATTATACTCTTTCTAATTCAATTATAAACCGTCTCAAGATGAAATATGATTTATTTGATGATAAGACTATTCAATGACATGTAGTGATCATGGACTATACAAAATGAAAAGTTGAAGCTCCTCAAATAAGGAAAATTAATAGAGATTCAACGGACTAAATGATTCCATATTGGAAGCAATCCTTGTTTAAGTCCTTATGATCAAATTGGACTCTAGAGTGCAAAAATGACTAATTTGTTTAGGTATTTTATAGACACCTTTACCTTAAGATTAATTTTTCATACTGTAGATTTTTATTTTAAGAGTGACATCATCAATAAAATTTTGAACAATATTCTATGACCTTAATCATATTACTTTTTTTTTTATATATGTACGTTATTTTCTTTATTATAATCTTGATTTTATCTAGTATCTCTTGGTATTCACTAGAAAATATTATGATTATCTATTGCATACTCACATAAATCTCTTACATTTATGTATTTATATTTTTTCTTTGTTATACACTTTCTCAAGATAAAAGATGATTTATTTGAGGACAAGACTAGTCAATGACATCGTAATCTTTCCAAAATGAAATGAATGTTTGAGGCAATCTTGTGTAGATTGTCAAAATATATAAGGAGGCTGCTAAGAATCATGTAAAGTTTTGAAGGCCAAGGAAAAACACTTTGTCTATTTGGAAGTAATCATTTTGATCTAAGCACTTTGTTGTTATTATCGCATTCCTCCCTATTGTGAGTATCGTTTAGTTTATGTCATAAAAACTTATTTTGTTGATTCACATGCCTTATATTCTATGACCTTAATCATATTACTTTTTTTTATATATGTACGTTATTTTCTTTATTATAATCTTGATTTTATCTAGTATCTCTTGGTCTTCACTAGAAAATATTATGATTATCTATTGCATACTCACATAAATCTCTTACATTTATGTATTTATATTTTTTCTTTGTTATACACTTTCTCAAGATAAAAGATGATTTATTTGAGGACAAGACTAGTCAATGACATATCGTAATCTTTCCAAAATGAAATGAATGTTTGAGGCAATCTTGTGTAGATTGTCAAAATATATAAGGAGGCTGCTAAGAATCATGGAAAGTTTTGAAGGCCAAGGAAAAACACTTTGTCTATTTGGAAGTAATCATTTTGATCTAAGCACTTTGTTGTTATTATCGCATTCCTCCCTATTGTGAGTATCATTTAGTTTATGTCATAAAAACTTATTTTGTTGATTCACATGCCTTGTTTTTTAAATATACATAGTATGTAAATTACATTCTAATTTACAAATGATTTTGTCTTCAATTTTGAAGATATTTTTTCATGATGCTAACTAGAACATTTGTCATGTGTCCACCTCTGACCTCTTTTTTTTCAAGTTTTTTTTTTTTGTCTCCTTGGCTCCTCTAGAGTCTATTGAGTTTTTTCTAGGATTGCTTGTAATGTTTGAACTACCTCCTTATTAACTATTTTAATATTTTGAAGAGGAGAAAAAATGGATAAAGACTATGAATATATTCTTTAAGAAACTATTTTTTCAATGCATTCCTTGTGAATGATTATTGGGATAGCAATGAATGGTTGGTTAAAGATAATACCAAAGTTTTTTATAAATATATATATAAATAAGGCAACAAAGTCAATATGGACACAACCAAAAGATAAAAATATTTAAATAAATATTTAGTTTCCCTAGTTGGAGGTGGACCCATTTCAAGCTTTTTAGATGATAGACCTCAAAGATTGCCCTAATCTTGCACCCTCATCAAGATTCAACATTTTAATTTATCTCCTTAAGTTTATGCTTAGTGTTGTGATCCTATTTCTCAACGACCTTATTTCCACTTTGATGCTAATATGATGAATAATAGACAATGTTTACTCCATCATAATTGATTTCTCAACCCCTCTATACAACAAATCCATAGAATATTCCATATATTATATGAGTAGATCTACCCATTTCTCAATGCATAGTTTCCATAGGAACATGACATGTGATAAACCCCATTATTTTGTTTAGGACTTTTTACATACTTTATTGATTTAACTCTTTTTTTAAAGCTTGCTTAAGGGAAAAAAAAATGTATGCTCCTTACTTTTACAATCACAATTTTTATTAAAAATTTCCTCAATAATTGAACTCTCAAAATCTCTATTGATATTCTTGAACCCTTTTGAAAAACTAGAGTTCCAAGATGATTTGCTTTCCCTTATAATACATCCTCTTTAAAAATTTGGAGTGGTTCTGTTTTTCTTATTGAATATGCTCTTCATTTGATATTCTAAAGCACATGGCAGTGAGGTTTATGAACATCCACTTTCTATGTTAATTGTTGAAGGAAATTATCTTGCAAGAATAAATTTATTTGAGTATAACTTGCCTAACTCTAGGGTCAAAATGATATTCTTTTAATACTAGAATTAAACATGTTATGTTATGTTCCCTTCTTATATATAAAAAGATTAAGCCAATTATCACCCTTGCACTATATTAAAAATGGAGATAAATGATGTCAAATTAATTCTAATTCTTTTATAGTTGAAATTAAAAAATCTATTTACATGATTTTTTAAAGTTTTAAGATTTTTTTCTTTATACAACCAATTTAAAATGAGTGCATTAATACATATCTTTGTTTCCACTTGGGTTTCATTTCAAATTAGTTGAGGGAATACTCAGTGCATTTCATGAAGACATTAGTGGTATCACATGACAAAAGTGAATGCAAAATTTATTGTTTTCTCATTAAAGTTTCCATGGAAGCAAAAGAAAATTAATTTCAAACAAATCTGCCCTAGTTTAATATTTTTTCTTTCAAAAATTATGAATTGTAAAATCTAAAGTCCAATAGTTTGAGTGGTTTCATTGGTTATTGAGCTCTGTATTAGAGTTATATTATTTTGTTTACAACAATTTTACTTGTACTTTTCTTGAGTTAACTCAAGTATGCTTGGGATCTTCTAAGACAAATAAGAAAATATTCAAATAAAAACCTCAACACTTAACAAGTACAAATGTTTATAAATGTTGTGAATTTGTTAAATTAGCTTAGGACTTGTCAATCATCTTCTACAATGGCCACTTAGTCTCTATTGGATCACAACTAACTTTTTGAATAAGATCAATATCACTTCTATTAGTTCTTGTATTTAATAATATGGGGAAGATAATGGGTTCTTAGTAGCTATTATCAATAGTCAAAATAAATGCAACAAATATATTACACAAAAACATATGATAGTTCTAAAAATTATATCTTTGTACTCATAAATGAGCTTGTAACATGTAAGATTGGTTGAATAATGATAAATGCATACATATTAAATCACAAAATAGTGGTAAAAATAAAATTCTATTGTAGAAAAACATATACATAAAAATTAGTTTAAATCAATTATCAAACAATTCTTTATATATATATAAATAATAAAATTACATTTTTGTGATGTTGATACATACATATAAATTTGTTGAAGTTAATGATGAAACAAAAATTCAGTTAGAATACATTAAATTCTCCTTTTATTAAAGACATATTAATATAAAATTTATTGTGCCTTTTAGAATTCATATATATTATAATACAAATTTTCATAATCCATTAAAATAATAAAATAATGAATATCTAAAAATAATTTACAATATTAAGATAATTGCTTCTTCAAAATTTGTGAAAATTATGGTAAAATATTCTTTATTAAAATTTTGTGTGACATAAATATTCTCTCATATGTATCAAAAACTAAAATATTTTATAACAATTTATTGCTTAGACCAGTCATTGAAAAATTTACTTGTGTTAATTTTTGTATCAACATTTAGAATCACAGTCTATGATCTATTATTAGGATAAAAAATGAATGAAAAAATATATAAACAATGTCAAATAATTAAACTCTTAAATGCCATTTGTGAGGAGAGCCTTTTACCTGAGGATGAAAACTAAATTTCTCATTCCTCAGAAGAAGAAAAATATATAATTCATCTCTATTCAATACCAACAATAGATAAATAAAGAATTGATTAACTAATGTCATACTCCAATGCCACTTTATTTCCAACTAGAACAAGAAAAATAGATAAGGACATGGGTGCCACATCAAAGGTCACATTGGCTCATATCATCTAACTCAAGATAATACATACCTAACACCTCCTCAATGACATGTTGCAGTAAGCCTTCCTAAATGTAGAAAATATCTGTAATCTACTGCTTGTAAATAGGCCCCTATACACTAATTCCCTATTTTCTACATAGGAATTAAAAAAATGCTCCATCAACCTTGCTACCTTCCTTGAGGGTAGAAATTATTGGAAGTATAGCTACATGAGTAGATGTTAAATGCCAATATACAACCCTTCAATCCATGGGAATCCTTACCTCATTAATACATCATTTATTTGGGAGCACCCCACATGTAAGAGAGACTTCATGTCACCTATATAAATAACTAAACCAAGTAAAGCAAGAGAGAATCAATACCAAATAAGTGTCAAGTTTCAGATAAAAGCAAGGAAATTATGAAATGTTTGGAAGTTTTACTATGAGATCTCAATTCCCAAATTTCTCTCAAACAAACACATGTTTTGATATTATTATCAATGATACTAATCTTCCAAAGTGTCAACACAAAATTTTTCTAAAAATTCAACCACCCAATTCACTTCTCTATAACAATAGTAAAGGAAAAAGATTTAAACAGATCCAACAACATCCAAGCTCACCTCAAAATATTTTCTATATTCCAATTAGGCAATTTCATTTTGGTAATTGTTTAGATGATTATCATTGAGTGTTATAACTTTGAAATTCCATATAAAGAAACAATTTGAAGACCTAAAGAAAAACCCTAATCTTTCACCTTGTTATTAGTCCATGTCATCAATTTCTTAGATATATCTCTTAAGAGAGATTATATGTAATATTTTATGACAGATGCCACCAATGGTACACCAATATTACCTCTATAGGAACCATTAAAATTTAGGTTGAAAAACCTAGAGGGAGGAGGATTCCACTTCAACGAGTCTCTAAAAATCTAAGAATGATTAACCCTCAACTTCCCCTTAATAGAGGGAATTTTTAGAGACTTCTAAAATTTGAAGAGCTTACCATCCTATTTAATAATATTTTTCCCCTATATCATCACCACTTAAAATAGAACCACCTCTAATTTCAAGAGATAATCTTCCATCCCCATTGAAGTGTCCTTGGAAATACACTTTTCTTTCCTTCCAAGTGTGCCAAATAAGCATGGAATAATTGATAATCCAAATGTGGGAGAAAATAATTTTAAATTAAGGATTGCCAACTCTAAAGCATCTTTAGTAGGGTATTTAATAGAGCTCCAACCAAACTTAACTTACTAAAAATATAGGACAAAAATTTCAATATAAAGGGATAATGAATAAGAATGTGGTCCACTATTTTTTCCTCTCGAAGAAAAAAAAAATAGGAAGGAACTAAGAAACCTACCATGAATCATCATCCAAGATTTTTTTTTGCTTTGGTAAGCAAGCTTTATTACAAGAAGTTGTTGTCAATCAATACATGGGCATGTGCAAGATCATGATGGGCCAAACTATGCCTCTAAGTGAATGAAAATATAGAAAAATAAACTTAAGCAACTTCACATAAAAATTTGAATAGGTTATTAAGATAATTTGGAAAACATGTAGAAATAAAATTTATAGAAAATTGAATGTAGGTTGAAGGCTACTAGGCTTTTTTTGGAAAAAAATTTATTTTATGAAAATTTAAAATTGCAATATAGTAGTACTTTAATTTTTGAAATAAATAAATAAAAAGCATGTGTTTGTCCAGCCAACCTAAGTATGAGAAAAAAATTCTTGAATCTTTCAATATAAGTAGACACATGCTCAGATGTGACACATTTGTTTGTAATATTTTTGCAAGTAAATAATTAGTTTTAAATTTTTTAGTAGGAATTTTCAAAAAATATTTGTTTGGCCATCCTAACTTGGTAAAAAATTTATGAAAAATTTATATTTTTTAACCTATAGTTTGTGAAGCATATAATGTGACAATGCATCTTTTAGATTCAAAAAATGTGTAACTGTTTAAAAGTTATTGATGTTTTTCAATCAACCTATCAATTAGGATTTTACACATAGTGCATGTAGGAAATCAATAATTATTATCTATTAAATTTAGAATAAAGAATATCTTATATTGCTAGAATGCTAAAAATTTACTGAATAAACCCTTTTCGTTTCATCAAAGTTGGATTAAAAAAGTTGTCAGCATGAAGGGTGAAGTCCAAAAAAACCATTGGAACCCTTCTAAACATGTTGGGGCAGTTGACTTTTCCGGTTTGACACCCCCAAGCCAAATCCCAAAGCAATATTGAGGCAATAACTAGGGCAAAAAAAATTGTCAGAAAAAACAGATATCTGATAGGAATGAATATCTGTTTTTTAAAGTTAAGAAACAAATATTTATTTATTAGAGTTAAGAAACAAATATCCGTTTCTTGATTTTTTTAGTTGACTATAGATTGAAATTTAACATATGTTATAATATAAATATTAATGTATATTTAAAATATTAATATATATATAATATACATTATATAATATAAATATTATGTAATATAATATATTATAAAAAAACATTTGATGGATTGTTGCAAGGGAGTATTAAATATCATATTTATTAAAATAAAAGTATAAATGAAACTATAAGGAGCTAGGAGCAATTTATACATCTCTCTCTCACCTTCCCTCTCTACTTCTATCTATCTCCACTCACCCTCTTCCTCTCTACATACCTTTCCCTCAGTATCTCCCACCCTATCTCCCTCTGACCTTACCCCCTCTCTCTATATCTCTCCCCTTCCCTCTCTACTTCTCTATATCTCCCCTCACTCTCTCTACCTACCTATCCCTCTATTCCTTCCACATTACCTCTCTCTACCTACCTCTTCCTACCTCCCTCCCTCCCTCATCCCTCTCCACTTCTCTCTATCTTTCCTCTCCCACCATCCCTCCTAACCCCCCCCTCTCTCTACCTCCATCCCTCTCTACTTCTCTCTATATCCCCTCTCCCTCTTCCCTCCAACCCTACCCCCCTCTCTCTCTACCTACCTCCATCCCTCTCTACATTCCCTCTCCCTCTGTCCCTCCAACCCTACCTCTCTCTCTACCTACCCCTCTCTTTATGCCTCCATTTGTCCTTCCTTCTCTCTCCATACCTCCATCCCTTGCAATTTCTCTCTATATCCCTTCTCCCTCCATCCCTTGCAACTTCTCTCTATATCCCTTCTCCCTCCATCCCTTGCAACTTCTCTCTATATCCCTTCTCCCTCCATCCCTACAACCCTACCTCTCTCTCCACCTACCCCTCCTTTTATCCTTTCCTCTCTCTCTCCCTCCCTCTATCCCTCTTAGCCTACCTCTCTCTCTCTCTCTCTCTACCAACCTCTCTATCTCTACTCTCCCTCCCGACCTCCATCCCTCTATCCCTCCAATGCTACCTCTCTCCCCTACCCCTCCCTTTATCCCTCCCTCCCTCCTTCCCTCTCTCTCTCCCCCCTCTATCCCTCCCACCCTACCTCTCTCTCTCTACCTACCTCATCCATAATATTTAATATATATTAGAATATTAGTATTAGTATATATAAATAATATAAATATTATATAATAATATTACAACATATAAATTTGCTATAATATATTATATATTATAATATATGTATTATATTTGATTCCTATAAATTCATTTTTTGTTTAATACTACGGATATCCATTTTGTAAAGCTTGTTTTCTCATTTCATGAAAACAAGATTATAAAACAAATATTCATTTTATTTGAGTGGATAAAATGACCCAATATCTTTTTTGGGTGTTCAAACGGTCCCCACATGCTCTTTGGTGTTGGAAATGTTGTGATTTCTATCCAATACTTCTACACTTTTACAAAAAAAATTATTCTATCAATCATCAAGGTACTTGTTTTTGTTAGTATAATGGGAAGCAGTAGTTGTCATAAAGCCAAAAGGAAGAGAAAATTTCAAGCGGAGAAAATTGAAGCAAGTAGGGAGAAAGATAGATCGAGGAAGAGGATGGAAAGAAAATGTTTGTCAAATACTCTTCAAGGAGGAGACTCTTTTTTATCCTTAAATGATATTGAAAGTGACTATGATACTGAATTTGAAAATGTTGAACATGAAATTGAAAATATTGTAAAATGTGATGAGACACATATTGATAAGAGTAACATCATAGAAGAACAAAATGAAATGTGTTAACATTTTCTTTAAAAATATGGATATGAACCTCATGATATTAAAATTACACTCCATAATCCACTCATTCATAGCATTGATAAAATCGATAACACACACAAAACAATGAAAGTCAATGTATCTCCAAATTATATAAGAAGAGAGGAATTTTGTGAAGAAGAAAATGAATCCCAAATCCATATTTTTGTAATGAGTCCAATAAAATTTCAAAATGTTCAAGAACCCCAAAATGGTTAGCTGAAATAGATGAGAACATAATAGAAAAAATTGAAGGAAGAAGGTCATCACGAACCATTCGGTTGTGGGCTACCTAAATTTTCAATGAATACTTTTCCAATAAGACATTAACTGAACAATGTCAATTTTTTGTACAATTGCTAAAGTCATACAAAATGAGACCTTTACTAAAGAAATTAAAGGTTCATGGAAACAAATAAGTTTGATCTAAATAACATTATTGTTAAAAATATTTTAATGTACTCAATTCTGTTGGAAAGACTAGTAAGAAAAAAGATAAGAGAGTTGTTCACAGAGTAATAACAACCTCATTAGTAAGAAATCAATTAAAAAAGGCTTGATTATTGAGGTAAACGTGTGTTGAATTAAGGATAAATTATAAAACATTGTGAAAAGTACTAGCAATAAGATCAAGACTAGATGGTCCTCTTCAAAATGATACTTGGGATTTTAGTGGTAGGATTCCACAAGTTGATAAGAATCTAACTAATACCACAAAGGATGAAATTCAATCATTTTGGCACTCTAACTCTAGAGTATCATCCAATGTAAAAGATGTTTTAAAATTAAGAATTGGTGATGAAGACCACACACCACATCCTAAATATTTCTTAGAACATAGCCAAAAAAACATTGTACAAATTATTTTGTGAAACACATCCAAATTTGAAAATATCACAAGGGAATTTGAATCTTGTAAGTCGTTTTATTGTGTGCTTCTTAAAATTTGTAATACATGTTACAAATACCATGTGGAGTTTTCTATGTATCATGAACTATTATGCAATATTCATTCTACTTTGCATACTAGTGAAATGCTACGGGAGCATGATGCAATGCAACTACCAAAGCCATTGAGAGACTTATTAGATTTATTTTTATGTGCTAGAGATGATGGTTGCATTTTCTATAAGAATGTTTTTTTTTAATGAAAAGTATTTGAAATGTAGTGGGTTATCAATTTTTATATCATGTATTCATGAGGGAAGTGAGCATGATTTTGGAAAGAAAATGATAATGATAAATTGTATCTTAAAAAGGGTTATAATCTTTGTAAATGAAATATGGTAATTTAGAGAAAAACATTTGAATGATTTTAATTTTATTTTGAGTCTACTTATTTCTTTAGATGATAAATGCATCTTGTTGTTTTACTCTTTACCTAAATCTTTAAACAAAATGATTGTTTCTATTAGATGTGGTGGTGCAAAGATCAAGATGGATTGCCAATTGTAAATGATGATGATAATTTATGAGTGAAAACGATATGTGAATCATAAACTATTAAAGTTCAAGATTGCAAGAAATCTTGATCTATAACATGTTATTGTTCATAGTTCAACCATTATAAAGTGATTATACATTCAAATTTTAAGTTTAAAAGTAGGAAAACATGCACACAAGGAACACATTATATTGAATATCATTTTTCATATATAAAAGTGTAGAGTAATTGTGTATGTACATATACAAATTTGGCATATATGCCAACTATTTTTTTTGTATATAAAATGTGGCATATGTCATCTCAAGGTCTATATATACAATGTACATCCTGAATAGCTATGCCATCTCAATAAAATACTAAACTTGTGGAAAATCATCAAAATGTAGCCACTTCACACCACTTAATGGATGTGAAGTTGACTACATAATAAAAATTCAAACCACAAATTAGATTAATTAGTTCAATGGTAAATAAGTTAGACTACTAAATATAAATGTATTTACCATTTTTTTATAACTTTCAAAGTAACATCTAATCACTATACTAAACCTTAACTTTAAAATATTTGCATGGGTTTTCAATTTAATCTTTTTCGTAAGTGTTTCCATTTGCATAGTCTTTTTAATATTAAAAATTTTCATAAACAAGAGAAAATTCTATGTTTGGGATGTTTTTGGTTGTTCTCTATGTTTTATTAGAGTTTCGAATTATCAACCTTCCCTTTACCTTCATGCCATCCACCCAAGCCTCAACATCCTAACCAATGCCTTAGAAACATTTTATTGCTAGATTGTTGGACTTGAGTCTACCTCAATATCATTTAAGAGGCATCCCCAAATATTTCCACTAAAATTTCTAATTATTTCGCTTTTGTTGGGTTGTCAAGCTTCTCCTTCCCCAAGCAATTCTTCCACTTTATCCTCATTGTCATGGTATTTGTTATCACTAATTGACCTATCTTTTAGACTAGGGGGTTGAACAATCCCTAATTATCATACCTCATTTGGTTCCTCCCCAATTCCTAACTCCTAAATCAAAGTAATTTATCAAAGTTAGGGTTACGAGTTTCCTTTTACCCATGTACCCTTTTCATGCCATCCTTGGCATCTTGATTCCCTACCTTATGAAAATTTCCTAGGTATATTTTTTGGATTTTTAGACTCTTCATTCTTTTCATGCCTCCCCTAACTCTTTTTTATCCATTTTTATTTCCCTTCGGTGTCCATATTTTTCCCTTCCCTTCACCTTGGTACTTATCACAAGGTACTTTGGACTTTTGATCCCCAACATTTTGAAAAATATAACCCATTTTTTGAGATTTCTTGTTTAGAATTCCCTCATTCAACATACCTCAATGATATGAGTTCCCACCACCTTTAAATGCTAATGCATCAACCAAAACAATACAATATGAGTTTCCCTAGACATTCGATTTCAAAAATCCCCCCATTTTTAGTGTATCTTTCACCTACCTCCATGTATGCATAAAATACCACTTTTTGGCTAGAGATGATGTCATTAGACTTTGGAATAGGTTTCTCTTGCCTAGAAACCACTATTCATCAAATGGATATGGATTTGCATGCTGATTGTAGTGATAAAGGAAGAAATAACTCTAAGATACCAAATCAACCTAATGGATCTTTTCAACTACAAAATTGAATAAAATAACACTCTAAGGTGATTGTTTAATAAGAGTGTAGATTTGAAGAAAATAAAAGATATTAAATCTCCTATATTGCATTTAATATGGCAGATAGGGTTTTCTAAACCTGTTTTACATGCCATCCCCTAGTGAAAATATAAAAAAACATCTTAGGATTTCCCATGCTATTTCACTCTAGATCTAGAGGAATCATTATTGTAGTAGTAATTTACAAGTCTAAGAAGAGTTCCTTTGTGATACCTATGTAAGTTTCAACACTTTCCTCGATGGTTTTCATGTGATTTCAAATGAAAATTGAGATGTGTGGATGATGACAGGCAAGGGATGATGGGGTTTCACATGAATTTATTTTTTTTGGCATTTTGAGGCTTCCTCAATATAGATGGGTATCAAAACAAAGGATTTGTATAGTTCATAAATGACATAACTTGATTGATATCATTGGCATAGAGATTTTTATCATTCAATTATTCTTGGTTCTCTTTAGAAAAATTTGTTTCATTTGATAGGTACAAGATCTAGACTCTATGGATATTATAACATGATTCATCATATGGGTTTGCAGTTGCTCATGAGCAAGCAATTTAGGGAAGGTTAGATAGCTATGTGACCAATACACCAAAAGCCTAGATTGCCAATGAATGGTACTTGAAGATGATAAAAAGGATAAAATATGTAAATAGTAAGATAAAATACAAGAAAACATAATTTACATCAATCTTTACCTTTCTCACCTCATGATAGAGTTGAAGTACATGCACCCATTTCTACTTTATTTTCTTTTTAATCATCTAATATGTGGATTGCTCCCAACAACATAACCTTAGCAGTGAGATGATTGAGATTATGATTCAATAGTACAAGTTTAACTCAAATTAGTTGAATATAATACAAGGACAAGAATCCAATTTATAGATTTTAGGTGGCTAAAATGGAGGGCTAAGTTGGATTGTAAGATGGAGGACTAGGATTGATGAGAGGATTGAAGTATTAGCCTTGTGACAAGTGTCACAAATAGAAATATTGATAAAGTGAGACGTGTCATAGGAAAGGGGAATAGGTGTGCTCACACACATTGGGAAGAACATGAGGTTGACAAGCGGAGAGGTTTTTAGTAAGTGTAAGGGAAGAATTCAATGAGTGTGACATGTGGATGGAAGAGGAAAGGGTAGGGTGGATACACATGGGAAAGAGGATCTCACACATGTGTTACCAAACAATGGGAATATTGGTCAAAGGATGAGGTGGAGAGTGATGGTGACATGTACATGCTCACACATGTTTGAGAATTAAAGAGAGTTTAGGATACTTGTCACATGACTACAAGTGTGGGGATTTGGCCTAATATTCAATTGAATAAAATGCTAATGAGAGTTAGGATAGATTAATTAATCAATTAATCAAGTTTAGAATAATTTATGAGTGGGGGTGAAGGTTACATTAATTAAATTTATCAACATTTAGAATAATGTAATAAAATTAATTTATTTTAATTAACTAAGGGAATAAGTGAAAATTAAATAATAAATTATTTAATTAATTACAAGATTTTAGAAGATGGTGAATTATGGAAAATAATTAATTATGTGGAATGGTTGAATTTGAGGTGTCTACATTTTTCCCCTCTTTGATATGGCATCATGACTAATAGAAGTGGCGTCATGTCAAAGAAAAATAATATGCCCCAATCGATTGAAAAAAATGAAGGGGTGGAATGATGCCCCCTCAAGAGGTTTCCTAAAAAGAGAGGTTTCAAGGTAAACTCTCAAAAAAAAGAAGAAGCTAAGATGTGTAGAGGAGGATGAGTAGAGGTGACTGCAAAAGAAACAAAGTAAAAAGTTTGCAAGATGAGCAAATAGCGGAAGTAAAAGGGAAAATTGGGGATTCAATACAAAAGGGTTAGGGCTTGGGGGGTGAAATGGGCTTGTGGGGCCTATAAATAGTTCATAGGGATTCCATTTGAATTCATTTTCACAATTTTCTTGAGGAGATCAAATCTCTCTAGGTGTATCTAGATTTTGGAAAGATGGTGCAGATTACTCATCACACACATCAAATAGAGAAGATGTACTAGTGGGCCAAGGAGACAGGAGCACCAATACATACCACTAACTATGGTCCTAGGTTTAGTTTTAGGTGTAATAAATTTTTACTAGATGGATAGTGATTTAGTTATAATTGTGGATGTATAGATTATTATGATATGTTATAAATATGCTTGATGGGAGTTTTTTTATAATGTTATGAATGTACCATGGATGTAATATGAATGTATATATGATGCTATGTGAAATTATTATGAATATGGTATGATATAATTGTATTTCTATACATGATATGCAAGGTGAGCAAGGATACAATAGATGATAGTCTTTTTTATTTCTAGTCATGATACAAAGTAAGAGGAAAGGGGATAGAATAGGGGACAACTATTAGGATGGGTGAATAGAGAGGATAAATAGGAGCCTTTGGAAGGGATACAAGTTGATCATGGTGTAGATGGGGGGAATGAGTTAGGATATTTGGTAAATTATGGATGGTGGTGGGGGATAGGATAGATAGGGGAATGGATGGGGTAGGTTATGCTAATATGTGGAAAAAAATCCTAGAATTTGATATTAAAAAGGATATTATGCACCAAGGTAGAGGAAACAAGGTGACAAGGTAACCTTTGCATGGACTTGACTCTCAAACAATTTTTTTTTTCTATTACACACAAGACGTGATGTAACCTTGAGTCATGTGATAAATGAGATTTAAGATATGAGAAGATCATTTTGTATACAATTCCTTGGCATGGGCTTATTGGGTCTATGCAAAGAATAACCAATATATAGATATTCCTACATACAAAAGGTTATAATCGACCTTGGTAGGTCATGTAAAGAACAACCAACAAACACAACACAAAATAACAAAGACTATGCCCCATTATACACCAATCAAAACACACCAAGATATAGAAATATCTAGGGCATTAAGTAGGTGTAGTCATGGGTGAAAAGATCAAAACAAAAGACCAAATAACAAACATTGAGTCATGTAGCCATCATAACTCTTGTCAAGTGATGTTTTAGATTATGCATGACATAAAAATGATAAATCCCTAAGGACATGGATGATTAGATAGATAAGGATGATGGTTAATAGGCATGGTGACTATTTATTGTTCAAAATTTAGACCTATGTATGATTTGTCATATGGTGTAATGTGTGTTGTGTGGTTTATTTTATGTAGTATTAGGTGTAGTAATCTCAGTGTAATGGTGTGAAGCAGATAAGCTCAATGTACTGGGTAGGGTATGAAACCTATGTGTGAAGTTTCATCCAAGTTGTGGTAGGTATGGACAAATTTATAGTCCTTAAATGAGATTAGGTATCACCCCTAATGTCCAACAAGGGATGTGGGATGGTAGTGGATGGGTGAATTAGATAAGGAAAAGTGGGACAAACTATGGATTAGAGGAGAAGTTTTATCAAAGTGGAACACACAATGTGATAGGGAAGACATCTCCATTGGGATATATCCAAACCATTAATGCAAGGAGAAAAAATAAATGTTGAGAACTACTATTAATGACATATATACTACAATTAAGAGGTAAACATTGATTGCCTGATGCCTAAGCATATTTGTTAAAATGGTAGCTCTATGCAGGAGATCTTCACGAGGTTTGATGCAGGGATATGACAAGTTATGGGGGAAGATGATGGATGTATACTAAGGGATAGGATGTCAAAATAATTATGAAAAATGAATAATAGTTCTATGCACCTAAGGGAATGATGGGTGTATGGCATGGCTATGATAACGATTCATTGCACTTACAGTTTCTATTTTGATATGGGAATGATGGTTCAAGGTAGATTATTATATTAAGGGTCAAATAACTAATCCATGATAGCTTTATGGGGAGTTATTTTTTCTCATTTTGCATGTCATAGACTAGGGATTTATCTTGTAGGCTATTAAGCTTCATGCCTTTGTAGGATGCCTCTATAAATAAATTTTGGAGATCCTTTGGAAAATAGTGATGACAAAGCTAAATGTAGTGGGGGTGGAAGAAGATGAGATGGATGATAAGTGGGGAGGCTAGCAAGTGATCCAAATAATACTCACACTAGAAATTGTATAAGAGTAAAATTGCACCCTTGCAATTTCACTTACATTCTTGCATCTGCTTTAGTGTCCACTCCCTTAGCATCTTGAGTAGGTTCATTTAGCCCTTGCATTAGCCTTTTTCCCTCTCAAGGATGCTCTACCACCCCTTTTCAGTAGTTCCCTTCGTGTATCAACTTTACCTTGAACCATGTGCTTTTCCTGTTCGTGTCATTTTGTAGCGTGACGTGTCCGAACACTAGCGCGTTGCGCAGACATCTGTGTTCCGTGGTAGCATCCTGTGATGTGTCAACATTGAGACGACCGTTTCTGAGCATGTTTTCCACTTGTCAGTTAAGTTTGTCAGTAGAAATGGCTCAGGATTCTCTGTAACCACCCGGGAAGCTTCCTTTTGCTCTTTAAAAGATGTCCTTTCACTTCATTTGCAACTCTTCCTCTATTCCTAGCTCCACTCTAGCTTCATTCCAATCTCTAACATTTTGCACAGCTTCATACAACTTGTTGTAGCAGCTTCAAGCTCTCTCAAGCTCCCCTTGTAACACCCTTTGCAATTTCATCTCCTTCATTTCATGCTTGTGAGCATCCTGGGATTCCATATCCTCTACTATTCGCATACTTACTTGGTGATACGGGTTCTCCTCCTCAAGAGGTTTTATTTTATCACCTCCTTTGTGATGCAGGTTCTCCTCCTCAAGCGGGGTTTGCTTTTATCACACGCTTATTTGATGGTGTGGGTTCTACTCCTGAGCAGGTTTTGCTTTCACTACATGCTTTTTTCATTTCTCTCTTTCTCTCTATCTTCTTGGCTGTCCGTGGAGGTGGGAACACCAAAGTGGGGGTTTGAATGAGGAAAACCCCTATACAGCCCCAAAATTCTCTCTAGTTATTACACTCACAGGTTTTGAAGACATTCATTTAGTGGAGGCTTCATCACTCAAGTGGTTGTAAGTATTTCTTTCTTTTCTTCTTCTTGTCTTTATCATTTCTACTTTACTTTGTTTCAGCCCTATTGAATTCTGTTACTTTATCGCATTTTGTAAGTTGTCAACAATCAGAGTAGTAGTCATTTAGGAATTTTCTGTGATAAACTCATTCTCTAGTCCATATGAGATGCCAACGCGCCTCTAGGACAATAGCGCGCTACGCTATCGTCCATTTCTTGCGCTGTTGTCCTTTGGCCGAGAGCTCGTCAGTTTATCCAGAGAATCTCTGTGATTTGTTCTTTTTGATCCTAAAACTCTCATAGTTGTTCCATTGAGGTAGTATAGGGCAGTTCACCCCGTGAGGCTCTCTGAATGAAGAGAACTCGTGAGTAGCGAATCCCCCTATATTACATAAATGTATAATGGGATGGGGATCATGTAGGTGATAATGGAGTGTGAATCGAATAATATCCTATTAGATGGTTGGATGAAGCTTCTACATATGGAACTTGTAAGAAAGTTTTCATCAAGGTACTTATCCAAGGTGCTACTAAGGTGGTTTTCACCAGTGGATGGATTATTTCTCATTATTTTTTGAATTTTTGGATTTTTTAATTCAATTATATTTTTTTGACTTCTTGGGATATCTTGAGGATTAGATGTAGAAAATTTTGAGGTGTATAATATTCATAGGCTCTTCTAGTGGTTTACCTTTTGGTGTAGCAATTTGATAGGATCTTGATCCATATTTTTCATAACAAAGAAATTTCCTAGCCAATCAGGTTCAAAATTTCCCTTTTTATCTCTATCTTGGAGGTTCCTCTTATTTTATTTAAGTACTAGGTCACCCACTTAAATTGACAAGTTTTGATCTTATTATCATAGAGCTATTACAAATTCAATTTTGATATACATGTAGGTGATTCAAGGCATTGAGGTTCCTCTCATCTAGTAATTCTAGCTCTTGAAAATGTGCAACTCGATACTCCTCATCCTTGAGATGTTGTAGTGAAAATATTAAAGAGGGGAGCTCAAACTCAATTGGAAAAAATGTATTTAGAACCAAATATGATGGAATATGGAGTCACACTAGTGGGTGTGTAGATGCTAATGCAATAGGCCCATAGGGTGAGATTGAGTTGTAGGTGCCAAGAACAACCATCTTCATTGACTATCTTTTTTAGTATCTTTTAGGAGGGTTTTTTTAGAAGCCTTTATTTGGACATCACTTTGGGGATAATATGGGGTGGAGAAGCAATGTACTGGATATGGAATTTTTGGTAGAGATCATAGACATCTTAGTTTTTGAATGGCTTACCATTATCGGTAAAAATTGCAAGGAGAATGTTGTAGTGACATATGATGTAATAGAGTATGAACTTAGCATCCAGTGTTGTAGGTGAGAGGGATATCTTTGACCCACTTTGTAAAGTACTCAATGGTGATTATCATGAATGTATAGCCATTGGAGGAAGATGGGGGGATTTTGTTGACAAGGTCGATGCCACACTGTGAGAAAGGGCATGGAGTAGTGATGGATTGAAAATCTTAGAATGGTACATGTATCAAATCATTATATTACTAACATGGTAAGAATTTATTTACAAATTTATGCACATATTGTTCCATAATAAACTAGTAGTAACCATTCTTAGTAGCTTCTTAGCAAGGGTGAACCCACTAGAATGTGCTCCAAAAATGCCTTTGTGCACTTCATGTAAAGTAATTTGATATTCTTTTGGGTCTAAGCATCTTAAGAGTGTTTCATCAAAGCTCCTTCAATAAAGGGTATCGTCAAGGATTATGAAGTGGTATGAACAGTGGTTGAAGTTTTTAAAATAGGTGTTCAATAGGTTATTGTGGAGGTATGTGTAGATGTTGTGATACCAAGGAGAGTTAGAAACAAAAATTTCACATACTAATTCTACATTTGTAACATCATAGACTAGGATCAATAGTCGTTCCATCAAGAATTCACATTGTTGACTCTTATGAGGCATATCTAATGATGATCCAAAGGTAGCCATGGCATGTACTAATTTTTTATTTAGACAAGGTACCTATTCAAATTGTATTTGGGAGAAATATGGCTTAAAACTATTGATGATTCTTTTATATAGAAAGGAGCTTTTCATCTTTTGTTTGATATTCATCATTTACTTGCTTGATAAAAAGTTGGGGATCTCCATAAACTTGCATTTATCTATGATTTTCCATTAAATAGCCATTATAATTCTTGTAATCAAAGCTTCATACTCAACTACATTATTTGTGTATTGAAAGGCTAGCATATATGCTTTAAGGATGCAATCACCTTATGGTGTGACAAAAATGACTCATACTCGAGCCATGCCAAGTGCGGAAGCCATCAAAGTATATTTTCCATTTTGTTTATTTAGTGATAGAAATTATTGCGTCATTTGGAAATTCTAATATAAGTGGATAATATACCACTAACAATGCTTCAAATATTTGATCTACTATTATCTGACCTTTGATTGCTTTGTGGTTTGTATATTCAATGTCAAGTTTACTTAGGACAATGACCCATTTTTCATCCATCTTGTGAGAGTGTTTTTAGATAGAAAGTAATTGATTGGGTCTATTATTGAGATGAGATTTATTTTGTTATTGATCATGTAATGTTTGAGTTTTTGGGCATTGAAGACAACTACTAGACATTCTCATTCTATAGGTGTGTAATTCAACTCATAACCCACTTAGCTACGATTGATATAATAGATATCTCTTTCTTTTTTATTGTCATCATGTTTTTTAAGAGTTCCCCCAATTCTTCTGATATGGTAGAAATATACAACAAGAGGGGATTTCCTAGGATGGGTGGCATGAGTAGGGAGGTGACGTAAGGTATTTATTGAGTTGATCAAATGATTTTTGATAATGAGTGTCTCATTGGAAAACAATTTTTTTATAGAGGAGATGTGAGAATCTACAAGTTGTACAATGAAGTGTTGGATGACCTGAGGTTTTCCCTAAATGCTACTAAGCATTTTTTAAAGTCTTGGGAGGAGGCATTTCAAGGATAAATTTGAATTTTTCTAGATCTACTTTGATGCCTCTTTGTGACACAATGAAACCCAAGAGTTTTCTTGAAGTTACACCAATTAAGATATATTTCTTGGGATTTAGGTGTACTTATTATTTGGCTAGGCAATAAAAGATTTATTCAAGTACCTAGATGTTTCTATTCCTTTTCTTTAATTTTTTCAAAAATATCATCAACATAGTCTTTCATGACAACATGAAGCAAGTCATGAAATATTACTATCATGGTTCTCTGATATGTATCTCTTGTGTTCTTAATTCCAAAAGGCATCAATTGATAGAAAAAGGTGCCCCAAGGAGTGATAAAATTTATTTTATGTTGATCTTCCATGGCTATTATGATTTATTTGTATATCAAAAATTCATCCATGAGTGACAACATCTCATGTCTCATAGTGAATCAACTATGATATCAATGTTTGGAAGTGGGAAATCATCCCTTAGACATACCTTGTTTAGGTCTCTGGAATCTATACAAACACGATTGCCCTTAGTTATTTTAGAAACTAGAAATTTTTTTGAGGCCCATTGAAGATAATCAATGAGACATATGAATTCCTCTTCCAAAAGCTTTCGTAATTATACTTTTACCAAAAGATTAATTTATTGATGCATTTTACGAGTTCCACTTGATTGGTTTAGCATTCAAATATATTGCCAAGTGATGCATTACTAATGATGCATTGAGACATGGCATATCAACATAGGACCATGCAAAGCTTTTGTATGTTTTTTGTAGGAAAGTTGCCATGTTCTAATTTTATTTCTTTGTAAGAGAGAAGGCTATGAAGGTGATCTTAGGGTCTTATTTTATCCCCAAATTGATTTGTTTTGTTTCCTTAGTAATTATTGTGGATCTCTCTTGATAATGTGGTACTATTAAGGGTAGGTCAACTTCCTCATCTTCTAGTTCCTTAGAGAGGTTTTTACTAGAGGATATATCTTTTTTTACTTGTTCATTATTCAATAGCACCTCATCGAGGTTTTCACTAGGGGACTAGATTTTTTATTTTTTAATTTTATGACTAAGGGAGTTGATTTGTTCCCCAAAGTACATATCGTGATTTAATCTAATGTAAAATCCTGATTCATGGTCTCCCAAGGGTATATTCTCATAAATTCCCATTAGTTATATAAGTGTCTCATCATTTTTAGAGGTGTCTAAAACTAGAGGTCCTTGTTGGTCCCAAGATATCAATTCAAGGTAGATGAGTGGGAGGTCAATGGAAGTGGATGGTGTAATTTTGTATATACTAGTATCTTGGAAGAGTTTGGTGATATACTCAAAGGAATATTCAGATGTATACTCTTTTGTGCTATTAATAATAGAAGAAGCTTTGTTACTTTAGTGTGAGTGAACTTAGGCTTTAGAGGCACAATCTCAGGCGACTCATATCCCAATCCTTGGTACTTGGGATTTTCTATTGGATTCAAAGGTTATAATTTTCCTTTTTCATTTATTCCAAGACCTTTTCCTTTGTAGCCTGTACTTTTGTAGATTTATAGACCTTTAGGATAAATTTATGTTGGTAGAAAATGCGATTCTTCATCCTTGTAGAGCCATGAGGTAATTTCACCTTCAATAGTTTCCTTGTTTAAGAAGCCCCAACATTTGAAATGAATTGTATCAATTTTGAAAGGGACTTAGAATCTTAATGTGGAATTTTTTGGTTGACCATGAGACTTAGGAGAGGTTGGGATTTTCCCTATATAGAATTTGAGTTGTGCAGTTTGTACTCTTCACATCATTTATCAATGATTTTAGCCTTGATCACAAGAGTGGTGGCATGTGAGGTGGTATAATATGTAAGTGATGATGGATCAATATAGGATGATGATGGTGAAGTGACATCGTTGATTGGGAAATGATGGGAGAAATTATAGCTGTCTTCTAAAAAATTGCAGTATTGGAAGGGTTGAGAATCAACAAGGATAGTAATTTTTGTACCTTGATATATTAATTTTACGCAATGATGGTAAGTGGAGGGTTGAATATGCAACTTTATGGTTCCTAATGAGTCATAATCAACATCATCATATGCCTTAATAGTGATTTTATTATAGGGATTTATGACTCATTCATAATATTCCAATTGTCTTAATAATTTTGAAGTACATAGATTTAAGCTTGGCCCACCATCTGTAAGGACACATTTAATCTTATGCTAATGAAGGCTTCAATGTGGAGTGCTTTATTATGGGATGCATCTTTAGATGTCGAGTATTTTTTGGTAAAGGCTAGATAATGGGGTGAAGATAGGCGTGTTATCATGGCTTGGAATTGTTCCACATTCATACCATTTTTGACATGGGATTCACACAAAACTTGCTCAAGGATTTATTTATGGCTGGGATATGTTTTAGGAGTTCTAAGATGGACATTTGGGAAGGTGTTTTACCAAGATGGTCCAAGATGTTATATTGGTTGGATGGTTCTATAGACGAGGATGAAACACCTTGGACAATCACCCTAACTCAACATGGTATGGAAACACAATTAGAGTTTTTGATGGTTAAGGTGGCTATATGAGAACGACACTCCTAAATTCTTCCTACAATGTAATCGTAGGATGGAGATATTTACACATGATGAATATAATTATATGGGATACTTTTTGGATGAGGAGGATTTACCTTCACTATATTTAGGAAATTATTCCTTATAGATACCTAATTGTTCATTTTATTTAAGTTGGATGTATGATCTTCAATTTCTATCTCACCTCAATCGATGAGATCTTGGATGTAGTTCTTAAGTTTCATACACTTAGTGGTATTATGTCTTTTAACCCTATGGTACTCACAATATTCATTGTCTTTGTACCAGGTAGGTTTGAGTTGAATTTCATCAAATGGTCTAGTCACGAGGTACTTGACTAGATTAGCTTAGACAAGCTTACAAAAAATACCTCCATTGGTTCACCTAATGGAGTGTATTTTTGTTTTGGATGATTATTTGGTTTTGGTTGTCCTTATGGGATTGTGACATTTTTTTGATCAGCTTATATTTTTGGATTATTTTGGGATGATGATGGTTTTTTTTTGAAAATTTTGGACATGTTTAGTATCCATTACACCATCATAATCATGTTTTTATTCTTAGCCTAAAAATGAGGTTTGCCAATGGTTTGGTCTTTGTTGTCTTTAGTTTCCTTATAAATTTTGACTAAATCTTTGGCTATAAGGGTTTTTTCGAGGGTTACTCCTTTACCTATGATTTATCAAAGAAGTTAACATATTATATTTATATATGAAATCCCATTTCTTGATTTAGATTTTGCACAAAAACAATGACCAATTATTTTTTTAGGAAGAGGCCATGAAAATCTACTAGCAAGATGCCTCCACAATTGTAAGAAGGTAGCGAATCTCTACTCATTCTTTCGTTTGGTATTACACAAGTCTAACATAATATTTTCATGTTCAATGTTGTAAGAGAATTTTGCAACAAGTTCTTTTTATCTAGGTTTTTAAAGGTGGTAATAGAGCCATGTGGAAGGTGAATGAACCATTCCAATGCTTGTCCTCCAAAACTTTGAGTGACTAATCTCATAATATATATATCACTATAAGAGAATTATTGAAAAGATATGTAAAATTCCTTAACATGTTCTTTAGGACCATATTTTCTTTTGTATTTATCAAATTTAGACATTTCAAAGTTTCAAGGGAAATGGACCATGTTAATGGACCTATCAAATGGGTAAAGACATATGCCATCAAATTTAAATGGTTTCATGTGATATCCTACTTGGAGGCCTTGGATCATATTTCTCATATCTTAAATTTCTTGTGTAATGTTAATGGGGCTGGTATTGTTTGACATGTGGGTTAAATGTATGGGGTTATATCAATGTATTTTTTGTTGCTTAAATGGTATGTGTTGGTAATGTTATGTAGCAATGTAAGTTGAAGGTTGATTTTTTTGTTGTGAAGTGGTTAGGTTAATACATTGATAATGGATGGGATTGGGATTATTTGGGATGTTTGTTGTATGGTGTGAGAGGGATGGTTGTAAAATATTGAGGGGTGGGAGAGAGTTTTGTAAGATGTTGAGGGGTGGGTTGGATGTTTGAAGTTTTCAAATGAAAGTTATGGATAGGTTTAGAGATTTGTGAGGTGTAGAAGGATGTTTACTAGATTGAACTACTCTTGATGGTATTTTGACTCTAAGTTGTGTGGAAGGGTTAATTTGAATTGGTTGTTATATGGGATTATATTGTCGTAAGTTTTATGAAATGTTTAATGCATGTGGGTTATCGATGTTGTGTGATAAGTAAAGGGGATGTGATCCTCATAGGTTGCCTAGGTGGATGGTGGTTGTTGTGGATATGAGTTGTGTTATGAAAAATTCCAATTGGAGTTTGGCCCCATTTTGGATAAATTCTAACAATAAACTATCTTGGTCTACCTTGATGACTCTTTCCATGAGTTCTTAATTTTGGGAATTTTGTGAAAATTCTTGTGTTCTTGGTGAATATTTGGGCTGTGTTACAATAATTTCATCTATGTTTGGTATTTGAGGGGATATTGGTTGGTGTGTGATTTCTCCTTGTGATGTAGAAATTAAAAATTCAGGAGGCATCATATTTGTTTAAGTGCTTGACTTCATTTTTTTTAATTCGATACCTTTTAAGTGGCATGCAAGGATAGACCTACTTGTGTTTTTTTTGGTATGTGGATGTTGATTTGATGTTGAAGTGAGGGATGCTTGGATGTTAGAATAAGGGATGTTTATGTCTAATGGATGATGTGGTTTATGTCTAAGGTTCTCATTTTTGAGTGGATTTGGGTGGTATGGGATGAATTAGGTGTTCAAAAGATTGGATGTGTATACTTAGGGTGTTTTAAGACGGTTGGATTTGTATTTAAAAGATAAGTAAAATTGGATGAGGATTTTGGAGTTCACAAACTTAGGAATTGTCAAGGGGTAACTTAATACGCTACTTAAGATAGGAAATGTATTAAACAAAATATAATATAGATATAAAAGATTAAGGATCTAGATTTTACTCTTAACAAGTTTGAGTTTGTTTTGGACTATGGTTTTAGATTTGGATTTGGATTTGGATTTTATTTTGACTATGATTGATAATGTATTTATAAGTTGGATGAAATATTTTTAAATTTTTTTCTATAGTTTAAGTCCAACATGAAGGTTATGTTTATGGGTGTGAATGATTAAATGGGATTTGGGCAAAGTTTTGGATGTCTATGAAGTTTTATGATGTTTATGAAGGTTGAAGAAAATTTGAGATGGGATATTATGAATATGGTTGCAAATGGAGGTTTGGGAAATATTTTGGATGTCTATGAGGGTCGGTAAAGGTTTAATCTAAGTCTAAAGTAGATGATGATTTATAGAAACCTAACTGAGATGGATGGACGTATATGACTATGTTTTGGAAGATGGATGTTAGTTTAAGTTTTCTTAATGAATGTATTATCTCTATATATTGTTGCCACTATCAAGGTTTTAGTTTACCAATTTTTTTTTTTTTTAGTTTTGGAGTTTGATTGATTAGATTTCTATGAAATAGAAAAAGTGATAAACCATAGGCCAAAAGAGATGACATATTAAAATCATGGATTTATGGATCAAAAGTACCAATATACCAAGGTAATAAATGGGGAAGTGTAAGTGCTAAAACAATACAAGCGCTAAAGGAAAACATGTGTAGATATCAAAGGGTTGAGCGAAAGTACCAAAACAATGCAAGCAATAATTGACAAGACTAAGGCATTGAACTGAGAAGCCTAGGCATATTCAATATTTGGAAAGAGATTTTGTAAATGATAAGACACAATGTATGAATTGAATTTCAAGGTATAAAAGGTTGAATGGATTTTACCAGTTTTTCACATAAAACATGCCAAAAAGTTGAGCATATTCCCTAAAATTATTCAATAACTAGTGTGGGCCCATAGTATAAATTAATCTACTAAAAAAATTTACCGATAAATGGATAGCTAGGGAAAGCCACATACACTTGAATTCCCCTACCAAAAGTGGTAAAAATGCTTTAATTTGGATAATTTTATCACAACAACTATAAATCTCTTATAACTTTGAGGTATGATACACATCCTTTGCACCATATAAGCAACAACTGAAAGGTGTTATCTAGGCTATACAAGCTCTCTAGAGGAGTAATTAAAGACCTCAATGATATGTGAGGCCCAACCCATAAGCAATAGTTTATTTACAAGTGTGGGTCAAGATCTAGACAAAATATTGGATCAACTCTTCACCTTGTATCCTAAATCATTAGGGGTACTAAGGATGCACCAAACACAACAAGACTAGATTTAGGTACAAATTCTATTATCCCCCATTTTATATGCCATTGGAATACATGATTGAGGTTGTTCCTTGGGCTGATAAAATCCCCAAACAAGCCTCCTAATGGGAAAGGTTAATGTTGGGTGTTTTTGGTCCCTAAGATCACACTAGGCACAAAAGGAGAGCATACACACAAGCTCGCACATCTTGGTATCTAATATAAAACAAAAAAAAGAATGTGAGGTATATTATCCCCAAGATAAAAGTAGGTACAAGGGGAGAGAATACACCAATCACACTTCCTTAAGACACAAAAAATAAAGGTTAATTAACCTAGTACTCTAATTTAGTGGAAAAAAAGAAACCTTGGATAATTGAACATTCACCAAAAAAAGTTAGTAGTTTTATTTTTTGTCTCTAAAAAATGTAAAATAGTTGCACTACTAAGTTAGTAAATAGAAAAGTGTTAGGAAAAAAAAAATTGAAATGACAAAAAAAGTGAAAAAAGGGTGAAAGCAATAAAGCATGGGGTGAAAACACTAAATAGCACAAGTTTCAAAGGATAGAGCGTATGAATTGAACAACAAAAGGGTTGTTTAGCATAAGCATGACTCTAGAAAAAAGAAAACAAATAGAAAACAAAAAACATAAATACCTAAACTGCAAAGGTATTAATCCACAGGTCAAAAGGATTGATTATGATCACAAAAGTGTTGATCCATAGAGTGAAGGCACTATTCTGAGAGGCATGTAAGAAAAAGTTAGATTCTCATAGAAACAAAAAAACCAACAAAACATAGAGAAACAATCAAAACTAGGTTAGCATAAATTTAAACAATAATAAACTAAAAACATTAGCTAGCAAACAAAAAACAAAAGAAAAACAAAATAGGGAGTGAAAGTGCTAATCCACAAAGAAGAGGTGTTAAAGCATGAAAGTGTTAAATTATTTGTCAAGAATTGATCTTTCCTATTGTAACATTCCAAATGTCCAACAAAGATAAATTCTCTAAGTTTTAACTTTCAAGTGAATAAAATAGGTTCATTTCCAAAGCAATAAAAAAATTTCTTCCAAAAAGAGATTTAATACACAATAACAACACAATAATATTTCCACACATTTTTTCCATTCATAACAAATATATTTACATGTTTCCAAGATAGATTACAAGTGTAACATACATAGATTTTCAAAGCTTCCTTCGGTGATATCAGAAATAGTAGTACATTGATTCGGGAAGATTCTCTCAAACCTTGGCTACCAACTGTGGAGGAGAAGCATCACTCAAGTGCTTTTATTCCATCCATGAACTCTTATGTGGTCCCCCACACATTTTCCATAAATGGCTAGATATCCCTACCCTTCGACGAAGGAGTTAGTTTGATAACCTCATAACTTTAGCCTATATGAACTTAGTGTTGTGCCCTACATGACTAGAACTTGAATACATCATATCTTGTATATCATATACATCATATCTTGTATTTCAATCATGGAATAGCATGCATAAAAGGAACACAATGAGATTGATAGTGTAACCAGTGGTACATTACACTACTTTGGCCAAAGTTTCATATAAAAAGTCATCCTAGATCACATACACTTCCCTAGTTCGATTTGTCTCAAGAACATCTGTACACTATGCATAGGTAATCCCTTCATGAGGTAATATTTAACCATAGGAGCAACCTATTCCCCTTATGTTTATAACATATCCTCTAAATACATTCCTATACATAAGCAAACCTTATCATAAGGTTACCTACTTCCATGGATAACCCATATTCTACCTCTAGTTTGGATTCACAAACTAATTGCAACAAATAATTTCATAGCTAATAATGCTTATTTGATTCCTAGTATTAAATACTAGAGTAAGAAATCACTCCTTACTATGGAGTATGTACAAACAACATTTTATGAACACAATGACGATGAGTAAATAGACTCTTTACTTCAACAATGTAATTGTGGACATGCAAAATTGACATCATCCTTTCCTCATATTTAATTAAATCATATTCGCCCATCAATTAAATAAATCAAGTTTATTTGATTAATCTCCTAAGGTTATCTCTTTAATCAAATAAATCATTTTATTTAATTATCTCCTAAAGTTTCTTCATTTAATTAAATCAAATGTATTTAATTAAATTGCTAATGTCCATTATTTCCTCGCATTTGATTTAAAATCTAAATCAAATGTCATGCCAACTAATCTCTATCTAAAGTTAATTAAATCCTAATTAACTTCTAACACTAATCCTCTTTTCTCTAACTTTTGCCACTTGCACAATAAATCATTTACTTTGATTTATTAATTCTTCTAATTTCCCTCAACATGGCATAAAAAGAGAATATTCTTCCAAATTTGAAAATCCCTCCAAAAGGGATGTGTCCTTCCAACATAACATTAACTCCTCTTACATTGTCTCTTACATGTCTCCCACTTGGCATTTAAGACTCTTTCTTCTCCCTCCAACAAGCCATCTTTTGAATTTCAAATCTCCCCCTCTTTGGCACATTGATCAAAATGTGCACAACCTTCATCCTCTCACATCTTGACAAGTGGCATCTTGTCATTGGCTTAAGGTTAGTCCCACATTCATCCATTTTGCCTCTTCTTCTCTCCATCTCATCTATAAATGAAATACTTCTCTTTGTATTTTGGATCCACAATCATCCACAATTTGAGCAAGTTTACTATACTCAATTTTATCCTCAAGAATATCTATTTTCATCAATTTTATCAAGGTCTTAGCTAGGCTATGCATATTTTTCATCATGGAGCTCAAGTGAATCTTCAACAAAGTGGATCAAACTTCATCACTCATGAACATTGCATCAGAGGAGTTGGGAAAGGGCCAATTTTCACATCAAATTGGCACCAATTCCCCCATGGGATCAAGAGTTTTCTTGCTTAATTAGGATTTCATTGCTTTCCCATTGTGTTCTTCAATCTTGTTTCCTATTTTGAGCATTGTTAATGGATTTCGTGGGGAATCTTGATTCTTACTTGCATTGGATCTAATGATGTGTTTGTTTCTTGTGTTTTGTAGGTATTAGGATTGGGGTTCTACAGTAACAACAATCTTTCCCTATACTATCATTTCAATGATTATCATGCAAAACAATAATAACATACAATCTTTCTAAACATCAAATACAAAGAATAGACTACATACCTGTATACACTTTATTCCCAATTGACAGACTGGTTTACTACTTGTTTCTTCCAGAATCAGCTTCCCAATCTTCTCTAAATACTCCAACTCTGTATCAAAGATAACTCACAATAAACTCCATCTCGTCTCTCACAATTACTCTCAGCTCACAAAATGATCAACTCAGATAGAAAATAGCAAATAAGCAAGAATGAATGGTGTCCAAATGGGTCAAGTAGCTCACCTATTTATACAAAAATAAGAGACAAGAATCCTACAAATCGGCTAAACATGAAGACACCTCTTAACAACAGAATTTCGACTCAACTTATTCAAGAAGAAGGTGGCAACGATCTAAAAAATTACTCAGCCTATTTGAGCACACATCGACCTCATATTGTGATAGCAATGGTTTGACTGATTCATATAAGCACATGATTTTTAACAGCAAATCGACTTGCAACTTCATAACTCTTTTTGGTTTATGCAACTTCATAGTTTGGCACCACCAAATAAACTCATTCCCTATTATTTTTGCCACAGTTTCCTTTAAAAGAATAAGTCAAATTATGGTTTATGTGTTTAAAGAAACAAACTTGGTCTATGCTTAACTTCACAACACCTTGTAATAGTTTCAACTCTACTAAATGCTTGCATATCGACTTAGCTTGCACGTGTTTTCACACTGCAGTTATAAGCTTCAACCCAATATCTATTTCATATGTTGAAGTCAAAATACATGGTACGGGTTACACTAGCATATATGTGCATACTTTTAAAAGAGCGCCTTAATCACTTTTTTCATATACATGTGCTTTACCATAATAGTGTTATGCACTTAAATAAGAATATGAACTCATATATACATGTAATGATATTATTAAGATAGCATGAAATATGCATGTAGATATTAAATGGTTAATTATCGTGATCAATGTTAATGAATATATATATATGGGTGATCCCACAATAGTGGTTTACAATTTTTGGCCAAACTGGACACTAAACTGATTTTTTCTAACTAAATCTTCACTTTCAGGCACCTATAGTAGCTAAACCATGAGTAATTTGAAGATGATGCAAACTAGTGATTTGTGACATTTTGTTTATAGATTCTAAATATATGTTTTTCAAAAAATTTGGAATCAGATTGTACTTCTTTTTCCATCTCCTTTGAAAACTAGTTTTTTTGAGTAAACACCATTTTTAAGAAGTGACGCTTGTCGTATAACACAAATTTTTTTCCATGAAGGATAAAATTATAATTTTTTTGAATTTATATTTGTAACTATGATATCTAGTGCTTCCAATTGGTTTCATAGTGTTTTAATGAATATTTTTTCCTTAATCAAGTTTCAAAGTCAAACCAATTACAATTCAGACATAGGCAAACTGTATAACACATAACTTGTTTTGTATGTGTTGAAATTCAATTTTTCTTTTGTTGGATCAAGGACATCACTATCTAGTGCACTCATATTTTTCATTTTTTTTTTGATAATCTTCTAATTTTCCTCATGTGCAAAACAAAGAGCTTGATTTTTGGTGAAAAACCTACATTCACAAGAAATAAAAAATAAATATAATAATAAAATTAAATTTATTTAAAATTATACTTTTTGGGAAGCTTATAATAAGGACTACATACTTACAAAAAATAAATATTAAATGAATTCATTTGATCCCCCAAAAGGTAAATCAAAAGTGGTTTTTTATCATCATTTTGATACGTGTAAATGAGACTCTGTTATAGGTATGCTTTAAAACTAGTGGGGTTCTATCCAAGGGGGTTTGATCTATGGTAGTTTGATCAAACCCTCTTCAATTGGAATGCTTTAAATGAAATTTTTTAAGGCTTAAATCATTATATTTTCTAAAATATGTTATTTCATCAAAAATCAGAATCTCCTAGAAATTGTAAACTAGCTTTGTGGGATCACCCATATATATATATATATATACATATACATATACATATATCAGGATAATTAACCATTTAATATCTACATGCATATTTCATGCTATCATAATAACATCATTACATGTATATATTTATATATGTATATACATATACATACATGTATTGATATGCATGTATGGACATTCCAATACGTCATTTACATACACGTATGTCAATATGTGTATATGTGTATAAATATGCATATATATGCATATATTGTATATATACATATACATTACTTATACAATCATTCATATAATTACCAACCTATCGATATTCATATATACATTTGACATATATATCCATATATATATTTCTAGTTGTCCATCTGATACCCTCATGCCCATGAGCAATTCATCCATGAGTATGCAGAGGTACGTATACCTTCGTATACTCATATACGTATTAAGTCATGTACATGGGTTTATCATCGGCACATATATGTATACACATATATACGTTCTATGTATATTTGTCTAATCAATTATATATAGATAATTAAAGAAAAGAGCTTTCACCAACCAAGCACTCAACATGAAATTAAACAAAAAATTCTCAAACAAGATCACAACCAATCTAACACATGAAAAAACAATGTTATGGATTGACTTACCAATATCCAAAACAACGACTAGACTTAACCATTCTATATGTGAGTGTGTGTGAGTTTAGTTTATGATTTTGTTAAAGGTTTCCAAACCAAATCCCTCTTTTGAGTGATACTTCCCCTCCTTCCGGAGGCTTGATCCTTGCATCTATATTCAACTCAACACATTCACAATAGTAGTTAGACATTCACAATATCATTACATAAATATTCATTGAAATATTAAATTCAATAAACACATTTCCACATATTCATTTCAATATAGCATTAATCAAGTTAGCATTCATTCATTTTTTTCCAAATGATACAATCAACAAAGTATATGATTTCTAATCAAAATTGTAAATACATTCATATATTCAATATTTTAACCAATCACAATAATAGTAAATAGGTAAACGCACAATGGGGTGTAACATATCCCCCCCTTGTGAATCATCGTCCTCGATGATTTTATGTAGCGACACAAAATAAACAAAACAAACAAAACAAACACAATCATTGTTTTCAAGCATTAACAAAAGCATGTAAGACATGTGGAAACTTTTTCTCAATCTTTGCATAGTCCTCTCAAGTGGCAAAATCTTTTGTATACTGGTCCCATTGGAGTTTGCACTACAAAACCTCTCTACTATGCAAGCAAAGCTTATGCGTTCTGAGCACTCTAAGAGGCTCAATGGTTACCACATCGGGGTCCTGTACCTATAAAGCATTCTATTAAATTACATGATTATCACCTAGTATATACTTCTTTAGGTATGAGACATGAAAGGCGTAATGCATTCGAGCAAGAGCTAGTGGCAATACAATTCGATAAGCAACATGATTCAATTCCTCTAGGAACTCAAAAGGACCTACATAGCACGAGGCTAGTTTGGATGACTCTCCAAAATTGATAGCACTTTTATGAGGCTTTACCCTTAAAAAAAATTTCTCTCCTACAACAAAGTTTCTAGGTACCCTCTTAGAATTAGCATAGCTTCTCTGCCTATCATTGGCTTCAACTAGCCTTTGCTTAATAACTTTAACTTGTTCTGCCATTTCTAACAACATCTCAAGCCCAAGACTCACGCTATCCTCAAGTTTATCCCAACTTGTAGGGGTTCAACACTTTCAACCATACAATGCTTCGAAAGGAGCCATATTAATTACAAAATGGTAGGAATTATTGTAAGAAAATTCCACCAAAGGAAAATAATCTTCCCAATTGTATTGTTGATCCATGCAATACATTCACAGTAGGTCTTCTAATACTTGGTTTACTCTTTCTATTTGACCATTTTTTTCTAGATGATATGCTAAACTTATATTTAGCTGAGTTCCAATTGTAGAAAATAAGGTTTTCCAAAACCTAGAAGTCGCACGTGCATCCCTATCTGAGATAATTTTCTCAGGAATACCGTGTAACCTAAACACTTATTGAATGAATTTGTGAGCTATGACAGGAGCTCCATCCGTCAAATTCCCAGGTATGAAGTGTGCTACCTTCGTAAGCTTGTCTACTACCACAAGAATGGTATTGTACTTATTCCATGAAATGGGTAATCCTTGCACAAAGTCCATACTAATGACTTGCCACTTACGTCTTTCAGGTACATCATGTGGATACAATAGTCCCGCAGGATGATGATTTTCAACCTTCACTCTTTGGCATTCCAAGCATCTATCCATGAATCTTGCAACATCCTCCTTCATCCCTTTCCAAAAAAATAATGGCTTTACATCAGCCAACAGTTTTGTCACTCCAGGATGTCTAGAGTATGGTGCTTCGTGAACTTCTTTCCACACAAGACTTTGTAACTCTTCAAAGTTAGGCACATATATTATTCCTTTAAGCCTTAGCAATCCATTAGGTTCAAAGTAATATCCTTTGTACCTTGCATCTTGTGGATCCTTCATGAGTGACTGCTTAACTTGCTCATAGTACTCATCATCTTTGCATTTTTGAAACACTTGACTTTTAAAGTTAGTCCGAATTGTGGTAATTGAGGAAATATGTCATCTTTGACTCAAAGCATCGACAACCTGATTCTCCTTTCCCTTAATATAGTTGATATTGAAGTCATAATCTAATATCAACTCCAACCATCTTCTTTGTTGTGCATTTCGATTGGGTTGGGTGAAGAGATACTTCAAACTGTGATGATCAATTTTTAACTCAAAAGGCTTTCCTAACAAATAGTGTCTCCACATTTACAATGTGTGGACAACTGCTGCTAGCTTTAAATCATGCGATGCATAATTTTTCTCATAGGGCTTCAAATTTCTAGGTTCATAAGCTATAACTTTCCCTTCTTGCATCAAGACTCCTCCCAAGCCTTCACCTGATGCATCTATAATGACAGTGAAGTTCCCTATAGGATATGGTACTTTCAAAATTGGAGCATTTGTCAACCTTTCTTTGAGTAAGTCAAATGCTTTTTGGAATTTCTCTGTCCACTCAAACTTTTTCCTTTCCTCTGCAATGAAGTAGTAGTAAAGGCTATGCTGGAAAATTTTTCCACAAACTTCTGGTAATATCTAGCTAAACCCATAAAACTCTTGACCTCAGGTACATTCTTAAATATCGAACAATCTAATACTACCTTTATCTTGGCTGGATCCATTGAGATTCCTTCAGCCGAGATGACATGACCTAAGTATTGCACTTTCTTTTGAAAGAACGTACACTTAGAATTTTTTTCATATAATTGATGCTCTCTTAACCACTAAAGAACTATCTCCAGATGCTTGCAATGGTTTTCCTCATTCTTGGAATAAATTAGAATGTCATCTAGTAAAACCAAGACAAATTATCTAGACAATCCCTAAACACGTTTTTCATTAGGTTCATGAATGCAATAGGTGCATTAGTAAGTCCAAATGGTAGGACTGTAAACTCATAATTCCCATACCTGGTCTTAAAAGTAGTTTTGAAGATATATTTGTCTTTGATCTTCACCTAGTGGTATCATGATCACATATCAATTCTTGAAAACATAGCTGCTCTCCACATTTGATTAAAGAGATCATCAATGCATGGAAATAGGTATTTGGTCTTTATCATAGCTTTATTAAGCATTCGATAATCTATGCACAACCGCAGTGTACCATCCTTCTTCTTTACAAAGATCACTGGTGCTCCCCAGGGTGAAATGCTAGGCCTTATCAATCCTTTGGATATCAACTCTTCTAGTTGTTCCTTAAGCTCCATCAACTCTGTTGTTGTCATTCGGTAGGGCACTTTGGAAATAGGTTCTGATCCTGGTACAAGGTCAATGAAGAAATTAAATATCCTTTTGGGTGGTAATCTAGGTAACTCTTCCGGAAATACATCTGTAAACTTTCGAAGGATAGGATATCTTTCCATATCTATTTCTCCAGTTTCTACCATTTCACCCTCCTCTAATTCTTGGTTGATTTGAGAATAAATTCCTCGCCTTCCTCAATCTTTTCCATTTTTATTGCATAGATATTGCATCCTTTCTTCTTGTCCCTATGCATTTTCACTACGTAGATTTGACGCAATTTGACTTCCCTAGGTGTCCCTTGCAACATCACCCAATTTCCTAGATTGTCTAAGCACTCTATAGTTTTGGTGTGACAATCTACTTTGGCTCTATGTTGCCAAAGCCAATTCGTTCCTAGGATAACATCATATGATCCTAAGGGAGCTACATATAGGTTCACCTAAATAGAGAAACTAGGGAGTTCAACCTTAGCCTCAAATAAGCATTGTTCCACCTTTTCTCTTGTTTGATTTGAATATTCAACATCCCAAGATTTTTCCATGAAACCAACTTTATTAGATATTTTATTTTCTATTCTAGTTGAAATAAATTTTTCAATTGCTCCAATATCAATAAGTATAGAAATGGGTATACCAAATAAAATACCCAGAGTCTCCACTAGGGTAATTTGATACTCCTCTTGATGATTATCCAAAGTAGCATGGATCTTTTGTTGAAAATTAGCCTACTAGGGTGGAAGAGGATTTCCATGTGGTCATGTCCCTGAAGGTTTATTGGGACAGAAAGAAACATAATGATTTTTGCCACATGTAAAACATCTAGTTGTTGGTCTTTTCCTTCATGTGGATCCATCAAATCTATTAGCATTTATTCCAGTGTTGTTGGGGTTTATTTTTATTATTATTTCCCCTATGATCCTTCCTTGATTCACTCTGATTTCCAAGAGATCCCCTATCTTCTTCTAAAAATATTGCGCTCCACTATTCTTCTTGGAAGTTTGGTTACCTTGAGTTCCCCCAAGCTTCTTACGATTTCTATTCTCCCTATAGATGGAAATGGCCTTGAGCTTCTACTCCTGCTTCATAGACTAGGTCCATAGTAGATGTTTCATGAACATCCACTTCCCCACCTATATGTCCATTAAGCCCCATGATAAATTTCCTTATACAAAAATACTCATCTTTTTGGTACATAGGAACGTACCTCAATAAACGGGTAAACTTTTCCTAGTATTCGTTAATTGACATATCCGCTTGCTTAAGATTTTGGAAATCTATAAGTTTTTGGTCAAAGAAGAGTTGGGGTAACCATCTTGTCTAGAATATATCCACAAACTCACTCCAAGTTAGTTTTAGAGAACTGATTTCGAGTTCCATTTTCTTGTTCACCCACCAATTAGAGGTTTCTCTTGCTAATTGATAGGCTCCCCAAATGGCCTTGGTAACTTCCGAGTAGTTCCTTATCTCAAAATATTTTTCATGTGTATTATCCAAGCCTTAGCTTCTTCTTCTCTAGTACTTCCTTCAAAATTAGGTGGGGTTATTTTTCTCATGTCCCTATAAAGTTTGGTTGCCAAATGCTTCCTACTAGATCATTCAGAGCGAGATTACAAATTCTTGTACTCATGCTCTTGGGTCTTAGTATAATCATGAGAATTATCTCCCTCATTTTCATTACTAGTGACATCTTCATTATTTGGAACCTCTTGTTCCTCTTTATCTTTCTCCCTTACTTCTTGCTCCAAATTTCCCAACCTTGCATTGGTCTCTTGAATGATAGCCAAAATTTGATCTAGTTTATCTTCATCACCCACCAAACCTTGTCCAACTTCTTGTCTCCCTCTAGGATTAGTCCTTGTTCTCACCATCCTTTGTAATAAAAAGTGTTACACCTGAAGGTTTCATCTTTATTAGATTCTATTATGTTTCACACAACTTATGGAAAGCATTTAATGAGCATTTGTTCACACATAAAAGAAAAATTCTCATAAGTTTTCAACACAATCTTTGATAAAAATATAAATTTTATTTATTCATAAGGATCTCAATATCCTTTCCATTTACATAGATCGACTATTCAGATAGTTGAGGGGAGAGTACCCTTCAGACTCACTCTCAGATACATAACTCAACGAGGTATATCCCTCAAATTTTTGTTCATCTCTCATTTGCTCATATCTATCCCAAAATGGGTAGTATCCTTTAGATTTATCTTCTAATACATAATTACAAGGAACATATCCTTTAGATTCATTACTTGCGAAAATTACAATCACTTCCGATAGAGGAAGAACTCTAGGGTCCCTAAATATTAATGCAAAATTGACACTACATTTTGAGGGAATATCCCTGGAAAGTGACAAAGAATCAGACTTTGCTGGTGAGACTAGAGGTAAGTAGTTGAAATTAGCTTCCTCCCTCATCCTTCTCTTAACTTGACTCACTCGAGAAAGAGCGTGGCTGATTGTATCAGTGTCACTTAACCAAATGACATTATCATAGTTGGTTCCCTCTATCATACGAACAATGGCTTCTTTCTCCTTCTTGGCTTTCAGATAGCACTCATTCTTGATTACTAAATTTCTTGTAGTTAACCTGAGGTGCACCATCTTGGCACAATAATTTCCAAACATTAGATAATGTTGGATGGAAAGTATAATGATCACATATGTTCTAGAGTTAAACCTGGTAGCTCTAATACCATGTGTAACATTCCAATTGTTCAACAAAGATAAATTCTCTAAGTTTTACCTTTCAAGTGAATAAACTAGGTTCATTTCCAAATCAATAAAAAGCTTTCTTTCAAAAAGAGATTTAATACACAATAGAAACAAAATAATATTTCCAAACATTGTTTCCATTCATAACAAAGATATTTACATGTTTCCAAGATAGATTACAAGTGTAACACACATATCTTCTCAAAGCTTCCTTCGATGATATTAGAAATAGTAGTACATTGATATGGGAAGATTCCCTTAAAACTTGGCTGCCAATTGTGGAAGAGAAGCATCACTCAAGCGCTTTTCTGCCATCCACAGACTCTTATGCGATCCCTTGCACATCTTCCATAAATGGCTAGATGGCCCTACCCTTCGATGAAGGAGTTGGTTTGATAACCTCATAACTTTAGCCTATCTGAACTCATGTTTCACCCTACATGACTAGAACTTGAATACATCCTATCTTGTATGCCAATCATGGACTAGCATGCATAAAAGGAACACAGTGAAATTGACAGTGTAACCTGTGGCACATTACACTTCTTTGGCCAAGTTTCATATAAAAAGTCATCCTAGATCACATACATTTCCCTAGTTTGATTTGTCTCAAGATCATTTGTACACTATGCATAGGTAATCCCTTCATGAGGTAATCTTTAACCACAGTAACGACCTATTCCACTTATGTTTATAACATATCCTCTAAATACATTCCTATACATAAGAAAACCTTATCATAAGTTTAACTACTTCCATGGATAACCCATATTCTACCTCTAGTTTGGATTCATAAACTAATTACAACAACTAACTTCATAGCTAATAATGCTTATTCGATTCCTAGTATTAAATACTAGAGTAAGCAATCACTCATTTTTATGGAGTATGTACAAACAACATTTTACAAACATAATGAGAATGAGTAAATAAACTCTTTACTTCAACAATGTAACAACAATATTTCCCTATACTAGCATTTCAATGATTCTCATGCAAAACAACAATAACATACAATCTTTCTAACCATCAAATACAAAGAATAGATGACATGCTTGTATATGATTTATTCTCAATTGATAGAATGGTTTACTACTTGTTACTTCCAGAATCAACTTCTCAAGCTTCTCTAAATACTCCAACTCTCTCTCAAAGATAACTCACAATAAACTCCTACTCTTCTCTCACAATTACTATTAGCTCACAAAATGATCAACTCAAATAGCAAACAACAAATAAGCAAGAATGAATGAAATACAAATGGGTGAAGTAGCTCACCTATTTATACAAAAATAAGAGACAAGAATGCCTACAGATCGGCTAAACATGAAGACACCTCTTAACAACAAAATTTCAACTCGGCTTATTCAAGAAGAAGGTGGCAACGATATAAAAAACTACTCAACCTATTTGAGCACAAATCAACCTCATATTGTTCCAACAATGGTTTGAGTTTGACTGATTCATATAAGCACATGTTTTTTAACAGAAAATCACCTTGCAGCTTTAGAACTCTTTTTGGTTTATGCAAATTCATAGTTTGGTGCCACCAAATGAACTCATTCCCTATTATTTTGTTCGTGGTCTCCTTTGAAAGAATAAGTCAAATTTTGGTTTATGCGTTTAAAGCAATAGACTTGGTCTATACTTAACTTCACAACACCTTGCAATAGTGTCAACTCTACTGAATGCTTGCATATCGACTTAGCTTGCACGTGTTTTCACTCTACAGTTATAAGCTTCGACCCAATCTCTATTTCATACGTTGAAGCCAAAATACATGGCACGAGTTAAACTAGCATATATGTACATACTTTTAAAGTAGTGCCTTGATTAGTTTTTTCATATACGCTTTACCATAACAATGCTATGCGCTTAAATAAGAATATGAACTTATATATATTTGTATTTATATATTATATGAATATATATATTCATTAAAATCAATCATGATAATTAACCATTTAATATCCCTATGCAAATTTTATAATATCATAATAACATCATTACATGTATATATTTATATACATATACATACATGTATTGATATGCATGTATGAACGTTCCAATACATCATTTACACATGTGTATGCCAATATCTGTATATATGTGTATATACATATATATCATAAATATACATATACATTACTTATTACAATCATTCAAATAACTACCAACCTATTGATAGTCATATATACATGTGACATATATCCATATGTATATGTCTAGTTGTCCATCTGTTGCCCTCATTCCCATGAGTAATTCACCCATGAGTATGTGGAGGTACATATACCTTCGTATACTCATGTACATATTAAGTCATGTACATGGGTTTATCATCGACACATATATTTATACACATATATACGTTCTATGTATATTTGTCTAATCGATTATATATAGGGAATAAAAGAAAAGAGCTTTCACCAACCAAGCACTCAACACCAAATCAAACAAAACACTCTCAAATGAGATCACAACCAATTTAACACATGAAAAAAAATGTTATGGATTGACTTACCAATATTCAAAACAACAACTAGACTTAACCATTCTATATGTGAGTATGTGTGTGAGTTTAGTTTAGGCTTTTGTTAAAGGTTTTCAGACCAAATCCCTCTCCTGAGTGATACTTCCCCTCCTTTTGGAGGCTTGATCCTTGCATCTACATTCAACTCAACACATTCACAATAGTAGTTAGACATTCACAATATCATTACATAAATATTCATTGAAATATTAAATTCAATAAACACCTTTCCACATATTCATTTCAATATAACATTAATCAAGTTAACATTCATTTGTTTCTTTCCAAATGACACAATCAACAAAGTATATGATTTCTAATCAAAATTGCAAACACATTCATATATTCAATATTTTAACCAATCACAGTAATAATAAATAGGTAAACATACAATGGGGTGTAACAACTATGAAGGAGATGATACATAAAGTGAAGGCATTATTCCACACCACCGAATGTGAAAACTAACACAAAAACTCAAAAAAAATGTTAGTTTCAAGAACATAAGTCCCACTAGGCATGTCAAAATAAAGATGATAAAAAGGAAAAAAGGTGTAAATAGTAAGATAAATACAATCAAACATAATTTACCTAAATATTTTACCTTTCTCACCTCATGATAGAGCTAAAGTACATGCACCCATTTCTACTTGTTTTTTTTTCTCTAAGCATCTAATATGTGGATTTCTCTCAACAACATAACCTTAGTAGCAATATGATTGATATGAGGATTCAAACATAAGTTTAGCTCAAATTGGTTGATTATAATAGAGGTAAAATCCTCCAATTTATAGATTTTTGATGGCTAAAATGGAGGGTTGAGATGGAGGGCTAGGATTACATTATTTGCCTTTTAACAAGTGTCACAATAAAATGGCTTGAGAAAGTGACATACATCATAGGTGTAGACACCTAAAATTGTCCTAAGCATATCACACATCTTGATTTCACTTACTAACATCATTTTCCTCATTATCACCTGTTTCCTCCATTTAATTAAACAATTTCCAGTTATTTAGTTAAATTCACTTTATTCCCCTATTAATTGAATAATTAAGGCTATTTGATTAATACATCATTTTCATACTAAAAATCCCTCTTGATTAAATAATTCCCAAGTTTTTAATTAAAAATATTAATTCTCCTCATCCTCACAACTAAATGATTTCCATTTTCGTTTGATTGGCTAGATTTCCTCCAACCCTCCAACTTGCAAAAATAATATTCCCAATTCAAATTCAAATCTTTCTCTCCAATTCAAAATATCTCCAACATATTTCCATGAAATAAGGGATATTTTGAGCTCTCATGAATCCTCAACCATTGATCCTCCTTGATCCTCACTCATCTCCTTGATTTCCTCTCATCCATTGATCCAAAGATTGAATCTTAACTATTGATCAACATTTCTAAAATCTATAAAACAAGTCTTCATCAATATGAAAATAATTCACAATCCTCATAAGCATAGGCACTCTCTAGAATTCTTGAGTCATTTCTTGAGCATTTTATAGCCTATTTTGTGAATCGTACCTCTCATATCAAGCTTTTGTAACATGGATAATGCACAATTTGAGCAATCCACATGGGATTCAAGGTTTTCATTTTTAGTTTGTTTAATTTCTTTGATTTGAGTTTAATTTCTTAGATTAAACCATTTGAATGCTTTACAAATGAATTTCATTGAGTATGGGTTTGTATGATCTCAATTGTGTGAATTATTAGTACATTTTAGACTCTAATTACTTCATTCATGCTTACTTACTTCCCCTACGATATTTTGGCATGCCCGATGGGACCCACATCCCAAATTTGATCATTGTTATTGAGTTTTTTCAGCCTTGTAGGTTACAGAGACAATGTGATGCTTTTGTTTCAATAGTTCAATGCCTTTGCAAAATATCGACACATCTATATATCAAAGTTTGACACCTTTGTTAATTAGTGATGCATCTGACTATTCATTGTTTTATTTTTTTGCAGGTCAATTCAACACTTTTGTTCAAAGATCAACAAATTTGTAGGATTTCAATGCATCTGTCTACTCAAAGATCGACACAATATCATTATATCAACATTTTTGTTCTAAATATTTCTTTGTTGTCTATAAGTTAAATCAGTGCTTTTGTTCATAGAATGATGGTATTGCAAGATATCAACACATCTATAGTTCAACACTTTTGTGATATTTTGACGCCTTTATAGAACATCAACACTTTTGGCTATGCAAAAAATGATGCTTTTGCAAAAATTTTGATGTGTTTGTCAGGTATTGGCACTTTTGTTTGACTGACAGGGTTTACAATTTATCAACTTGATTTCATTCATTTTCCTAACCCTAACCATTCTCTATTTTTTTTATCCTATCTATCTTAGCTAACATTTTGAAACATGTGGCAATCGATGGAGGAAGATTAGAATTCAAAACTACTAACATCTTTGGTTGTAGGTTTTTAAGTTAATCTAGGAATTTAATTTTCCCAAGTCCTAAAAATAATGTGATGCATACTTTGGGTACCACAATATTTAATTATGGTTGTTGAAACATCTCACCACAATAAGATGTAGGTGGAACAATGCATCATGTTAGGGTTCTAGGGATAAAACTAGCTTTTGAAACAAAATTTAAAATTATGGTGCTTGGTGAGAGCTTAAGTCTAGGAGGGACATGAAGACCTATGTGTAGGAAGAATTACGATTTTGGGAGCAAAAGGAAGGAGGAAGTATGAATTCAAGGGAAAGGTGCAAAGGGGATAAATCTATTTGTAAGTCCAAAACCTAGGGAAGGAAATGTATGTAGGGTATTGAAAATAGGAAGGAATTATAGACATGGGAGCTTAGGGAGGATAGCTAAGGAAAGGATCGGGTCATGGGATCAAAGATGAAAATAGTACCAAGACCAAATAGAGCATGAGGATCAATTACAAAGAAGGAATTTTAGTTGGGAAATTGAGATAGGTCCAAGGTCCCTCCAGTGTTCTACAACTTGAGGGTAGGACAAGGGAGAGGGAACACAGGTTTGAATTGGAAATATGGACTAAGTGCCAAGGTATAAGATACTCTTTGAATTTTTAGCTTCAAGAGGAAAGGGAAAGGGAAGATGGGAATCTCGAGGATCAAGGAATTTCAAAATATTGAGACATAAAATATGATGAGAATAAGAATGTTGGGTGGAATTGACACCATAAAACTAGGTGCCAAAATCTAAGATTCCTTTTTGATATTGAGGTTTAGTAGAGAGGAACAAAGAGAAATGGTATAATATTGAGAGGGAATGAGAAGCAATAAAGACAACGTAAGGGTGAGGATTGGGGTTCTTGGGAAACTTGGAACCTTGAGACCTTATCTAAAGTGCATAAGTCCCACAAAATCCTAAAACTTGCCAAGGAAAAACACACACACATAAACCCTAGTACAAATATATAACTTCACCACAAGAAAACCCCCAACATAAAATTCTCTAAGTATATTTGATAAAACACATTAATTGAGCATCCTTGAGCAAGGGTCAACATGTGGTATCCAACTAAATATTTCTTTGATCAATTATTAGTTAGGGGTGAAGGAGAAATAAGATACACACAAATAAGATAAGACTCAAGGGAAAATTCGTAATGTCAAATCGAGTCCTAACAAATCCCATCATTCCCATTAGAAAAATTAAATAAATAAAATATATTTATTTAATTCTCCATTTTCCTCTCATGCCATTTATACAATAAAATTAGTTATTTAATCTAGCTACCATTTACACAAGTCAAAACATAATTAATCAAGGAGAATATTTCCCAAGTTCCTATACTGTACATGTGTCCAAAAAAATACTTTGCATGTACATTTCCCCATTCTTCCCACTTCTCCAAAAATCCTTTCATTTAATTGCATCTATTTGTTTTATCAAGATCTTATCCCTTTATATAAATATAAAAAGGTCCTTTTTAATCTTTACCATTCATCCTTTTCCAAGAATATCTCCACCATAAAGTCTCCTTGAGCCATCACTAGTATAATTTGGCAAATAAATGACTACGCGACTAAAAATTTTAGTCACAACAACTAAAAATGACTAAATTCTACTAATTTTTTGCAACTCAACTATAAATGAGTAAATAAATGACTAATTTGGTCATTGACTAAAAATTATTTAGTCACACAAATAAAAATGACTAGATAGTTAGTCATTTATTTAGTCACAATCCATTTGAATAAATCATTTAAGGAATCAAGAATCAATAGCCCGCCAATCTTATTTTGTCTAAAACTTTAATAAACATACTCTAAAACTTTTGTCGAAATCTTATTTTTAGGCGTAGCCGGCCAAAATGGAGTTTTCATTTTAATAAACATACTCTAAAACCTTTGTCGAAATCTTATTTTTAGGTGTAGCCTACCAATATGGAGAAGTGTTTCAGTAAAGAATGACAGAGAATGGTAAGGAGATGTGTGTGACAGGAGGCATAGGATTGTTGCTTATCTCATTCCTGCTCTGCTCAACAAGGGTTACATTGTTCACGCTACTGTTTGTAATCCAAGTATTTAATTGGCATATATTTGCATAATCTCAAATTCCTTCAGATGCTTTTGAAGTATCAATGTATCCTATATAGGGTTTATAATGATTTCTTTTAATTTAAAAAAATAAATCAAATGCTTTTGAAGTATCAATGTATCCTATATAGGGTTTAGAATGATTTCTTTCAATTTAAATAAATAAATAAATAAATGATGTATTTTCCTATGATTAGATAATGTGGAGATCTCCTAAATCTTCCTCGGCACACTATCCTCTTTGACACTGTATTCATTACTCCAGGTGCTAGGGTTTTGCATGTGACATCTTTAATATCTTCATGATAGTGGCTATTAAATAGATCTCAATATTTGCTTTAATCTTTATCATGGTAACCCTTGAGTTTCATAATCCACCTTCAATCTCTTCTAAGAACGTTATCTTAATCTAGACTACATAGTATGCATATAAAGCAAGTCCTTCATACCTGCCATTGTTCCAAACCACCATTCACTGCCTTGCTTAAAATGTTTCCTTCATAAGCACAATAACATGTTTTAGAATCATGGTTGCTAGTGATTGACCATTAAGGTCACTACTTTCATCAAGATACAATGAGATTTTTGTCTTCAAACTCAAGGCACTATGCAAGATAACATTGTGAATTGTTTGCTATGTATGATTTGGTTTTCTTGCACATTTACTGCTTTGTTAATTTTCTTTAAGACTGGATATTGCACCCTCAACTACAATCTCAAACAACTCACTCACTGTCACTTGAAGATTCCTTTAATGAGAATCCTTCTATAAAATAAAACTATGCCCTATAGACTGCCTACTTACTTACTACAGGGGACTCATTATTTCATGGTATTGTGGGTCTTAAGATCCTTCAACCTTATTGTCACTACTTCATAGTCCACAAGGTATTATTCACTATTCTCCCATCTTTGATGAGTCTCAAAACACTGCTCAAACATGAAATCCACTACCTCCATTATACAATGGCTAAGAAGAAACATTGAACCTGTGATTACCACTGTTACTTCATTTGGACAGTCATTCCCTGATTGCATTTTCCTTTTCTAACACTGTCGATAAAATTTGAAAAACCCTTAAGGTCAACAAGGGGGTAAGGAAACTCACTGTTAAAATCTCCACTTTATTATGCAAGGTTTGAGCTTTATTATCTTGTCATTGCTTGACCTCTTTTTCACTGTCACACCTCAAGTGAATGGCATTCTTCTTACCATAGATTGCATTTACAAATGTCACTGAGCTACATAGTGTGCTTGTTATTGGCTACAATATTTAGATTACAAGATTTTGTTATTGGCTACAATGTCTCATTTTTTCTAGTATTACAACCTCACTAATCCGCTAGAGTTATGGTTTATGTTTCTACGGAGGCCTAGGGTTTGTACCCTAGTCATACTCTTACCAATGCTTTTGTTGGTATTAAAAAACAACCTTAAATCTTGGGTCAAAAAATTAGTTGTCTTGGCGGGGTTGTGGTATGATCTTGGATTGTATCCTAGAGTGTGTTGGAAGCTTGTGTTTGATCATTAAGGTATGTAAACTTAATCAAGGAAATGTATCCTATATAGCATGGTTCTTGCTTTAATACTTTCCATAATGGAATAATGGTTATTAGCATATCACATTATTATAGTTTGTGGTAACCCAAGATTGCATTCAAGTATGTAACAAACTTGGTTTGTAGTTTAAGTTGTACACTTTTAAGTAACATTCATAAGGTTTAGAAAATATTGATCACTCTCTAGAATAGCCCATTAAACATGGGTTGTGCTTGAATGCACTACATAATTGATATAACACAACCACTCCACATATCAACCAGAGTTATAGGATCTTTATTGTAGCAAGAGGTAATCTCTCTTGGATCATGCTATCATTACATTGTAACCTGTTAAACTTGAGTCAACCTGAATTCACCCAATGATAATTGACACCTAATTGATGACAGTGATTTGTACATGAATTGTGCTCATATGAGTGCCTCCATTTCTATCACAACATAGCCACATTAAACTTGGTTCACACATGAATGCATCTTGTATTTGTTATATCACAACTATGCCACATGGCCAATAGAGGTATGGATCACATAATTACAATCACAAGAATTTTTTCCTTGGTTGTGCTCTTATGGTGATTCCATTACTGTTATAGCATAACCCTTTGGACTTATATTGCTCAAGTCCTTACATTGCTTATTTTCTCTTTGGATGGATGACTTCATGGATTTTTTGTGATTTATACAGCTTTTGTTTTGATAGTAAATGACATCAGATTATTTTTGAAATTGAAATGATTTATTAATTATGGTTTTATGATGATTGTGAGTTTTATTTATAAGGGTTAATATGTGGCATTTTTATGTCCAGGAAGAATAGATTGTTATGCAAAGTTTGGGTATGGATGGTTCAAGAAAAATTGGATTTCTATCAGTGACATAACCAGATTGGAGAGTACCTTGAGCTGGTCTAAAATACTTTTGGGTGTTTTTGGTTGGAAGCAAAACCTAAGGATAGGAATTTTTGAATATTCGACAGAGGAAGTTCCTACATTCTAAAGATAAAATCATAAATTTGTTGGTCCAATTTGACATCCAACCTAACATCTGTAATATCTTATAGAGAAAGTTTATACATTCTAAAGATAAAATCATAAATCTATTGGTCCAATTTGAGATCCAATTTGAGGTCATGAAGCTCTGACAGAGAAAGTTTCTACATTCTAAAGATAAAATCATAAATTTGCTTGGTCCAATCTAAGGTCCAATTGTAAGGATTTATCTTTTTAATTATACTTTCTGACATTTGGCTTGATACAAATTGTTAGTTTAGAATTATGGTATTTCTTTTATTCTAATTTTTTCAACCCTCATTTCAGGGAAGAGCTCTGAAGATGGCTCCTTCAAATGGAGACTACACTTTTCTGCTATAGGTTTCATCTAGAAACACAAGAAGCTCAGGTACTATCATACTCAGGTACAACAGAGTTTGAGGTGAATTGCACTTAGTATTTTATGTTGATATGGATATTTTCTAACCTATATTTAATTGTTTTAGCATAACATATAGGCTAAATAGTTGTTCATATACCATTTTTTCAAATTCAAAATTGCTATACCTTATTCTAGGAGCAAATCATAGGGGGGAGTCTATACATAACATACCATTGTTTCAAATTCAAAATTGATGGCTCTTTCACAATCATTTGCTTCATTTATTTGATCTAAGACAACCTGTTGTATAGAAGATGCTCTCAAAATCATAGTAAAATCCTTTATTCCGGGATGACTGTTCAAAATATTTCCCATCATAACAATGAACAAAAGCATCAGTCATTAACCTGAACTTTGCAAAAGTTTCATCAAATTCTACTTTTCCACTCTCATTTCCATTCTGAATTTGATTCCCAATTTCATCCATGAAGAACTTCCTTAACTTGTACATCCTGTTGTTAGCCATAACTTTACCAGGTGTCAAGGATAGCTTCAAGTTTTTACCCAAGCAACAATTGACAAAATTGGGCCTTACCAGATCAAAATTTTGATAAGGCCAAATTTTTTCAATTGTTGCTTGGGTAAAAACTCAAAGCTATCCTCGATACTTGGTAAATTTATGGCTAACAATAGGATCTATAGGATGAGGAAGTTCTTCATGGATGAGATTGGGAATAAAATTTAGAATGGAAAAGAGAGTGGAAAAGTATAATTTGATGAAACTCTTGCAAAGTTTAGGTTAATGACTGATGCTTTTGTTCATTGTTATGATGGGGAGATTCTGAAGAATCATCCCAGAAAAAAAGGATTTTACTGTGATTTTGAGAGCATCTTCTATACATCAAGCTACCTTAGATCAAATAAATGAAGAAAATAATTATGAAAGAGCTAGCAATTTTGAATTTAAAACAATGGTGTCTTATGTATAGACTCCCCTTGTGATTTTCTCCTAGAATAAGGTATAGAAATTTTGAATTTGAAACAATGGTATATGAACAACTATTTAGCCTATTTTTTATGCTACAAAAATTAACTATAGGTTAGAACATATCCATATCAACATAAAATAGCAGGTGCAATTCACCTCAAACTCTATTGTGGTAATTGTTTTGTAAGGAAGTTTACACTCCATGAACATTCTCTGTGCACATCAGTATGTTGGTTATTATCTCGATCTCCTTTGTGATCAAAAGAACAATGAATTTCATTGCATAACTCATGACCATTTTGCAGTGCTATTATCTAGTGCTCTTTTACTTCTTACTCACTGTGTTCTCAATCACCATGTGCAAATGACTTAGAGGATAGATTTTTGTCACCATTTGACAGTAACTTTCATTATTTTTGGGACTGTTTGTTATGATTCAATCACTGTTTAACAATGTTCTTCCTTTCTTAGTCCTATAGGACAGAGGACAATTCACATTTTTAAACTCTCTAATAATGATCACCAAGTGGATTTTTATCAAATATTGTAGTTGCAAGTTCCACTGCAGATCACCAAATCATTCACAAAAACTTTTGCACAACCACCGCAACACCGCACAGTTTTTGTTGGGCCTTCGTGGTGATGTGAATGGCTCATTAAGACCTCCATGCTACCCTATCCCACTCTTCTCTCTTCCCTGTTCCATCTTTGTCTGGGTTTCCCAAATCATTGTACAAATCGTAATCATACACTCTGCCCCACTCTTCTCTCTTCCCTATTCCATCGCCTATCAAACTTGTCAGCTCCTCATTCCTCCACTTTAACAGAGTTGGAGTCTCACAAGGGAGATAACTCTACAAAATAAAACAACTTTCTTATGGGTCCTGTAATCTATGAAAAATAAGCTTTACGGTCAAAAAAATCTATCATAATGATCTATGTGTTTACCCTGTTGGAGAAAAAGATTCGGTCTTTTTTATAGTGAGATGCAAGATACACCCAAGAATAGATCTAAAAATATCAGATTTTTAAACCTTCAAATCTTTGAGTCATTGCAGATTTGATTTGATTTTTGTACAGCTAGATGGATCTAAAAAACTATTGCTTGAAAATGATGTAAATGAAAATGTTATTTGTTTAGAATAATCTAAGGGTGTTATTTTTCACTTGCACAAAAATTTTGTGTCTACCTTAAGATAACCATTAAAATTATCATTTTTTTAATCATAATATTTCATTGTATATTTATATTTTGTTAGATTGTATTGGATAGTTAGTGGTTAAGTTTTAAAAAAAAATCAGCATAATATGTACTTTTCATTACTTGTAAATCTAAATTTTTGTTACTTTTTGTGATCATCAAAAATAGAGATGATTTTAGTCTCATGCCTTCTTGTGAAATATTTTCATGCATGTTTGAGATCTCTACAAGGTGATGAAAAAGGCCCTAGGGTTTGGTAGGGTTTTGAGTATCCTTATCATTTTGATGGTAATGTTGTCACTAAGTTCTCTCCTTGCCCAAATATAGTCACCTGAGAAACTACCACGATGCTCTTAACTGTAAATTACTTTTTTCTCCCTACCTTCTCACTACATGTTTGATTCTTCAACTCTACCAACTTCCCTTCCATCTCAGTGTTTCTTCATGCTCTTGCATCTATTCTCTTATGAATTTATTCTTATGACTCTAAAAGCTATCACTAGGTCTATTATGACTGTTAGGTCTTTGAGGGTATATGATTTTCTACTATGAACTCTTAGATTATCATACTTTTGATGACAATTCTCCAAGGATTTTTTCTCACCGAGACTTAACTCTATGTATATTCTCAATTATGCATTGAAAATTCATGGTTTCTAGTTAACTATTTATTGGTATAACCATTGCCATGTTTCTTGGGACTGTCATCCCTATAGGATAGTTTCCTTATAGATTTGAATGTAATTTAAAAGATGCCCATAAATATTGACAAGTTTCATAAGACTGTTGTGTCAAGGTAGTAGATGGTCATGACAATTTTCATAAGACTGTTGTGACAGGTTTCATAATACCGCCATACCACAAGATCCAAGAGGAGATGGTGCGGTGTAGTGGAAACATCCCGCATTAACACGAAGGTCGAGCAATAAATGTGTGGTATGACACTAAATCAAATACTTCTCCCACATCCGTGCAAGAGCCAAGAAGACACAATGTAGTGTAGCGGTAACATCTTGCATTACCACGAAGGCTGAGCAATAATGGTGCAGTGTAGCATTAACATCCCACATCACCGCAAGGATCATGTCAAAATGGTACGGTATTGCGGTTAAACTATAAAATGAAATATCACATTTCTTTGAGGAATTTTTTAAAACAGATCGCTTTCCTTGTGTATATTTCTTCCACATTTTCATGTATGTCTAGTAGGGTACTTGTAACTACAACATATGACAAAAAAATCCCTCTTGTTATGCATTGATGGATGTCCCTTCGTTATTACTGGATATCTAATGTAGTGCACATTATTATAGTGTAAGCCTATTTTTTAGATTGTTTCATTTAGCATCACCAATATTCTCCACAAGAACAATGTCCCTATTTAAAATGATGGAAATGGTTCACATCTCTCAGAACAATTTCTCTTGCAACAATCTTGGAGATGAATTTAGATGTAGTGTGAAAATTGAACATACTCAAAGGTTCTTAACAACTCTAATAGTTGTACCAAGGGCCATGTTTAACAAACCAAATGTAATTGCTAACTTTTCACTATGGTGGCAAATAAATGATTATTTTTTCTTCTATTCCACAACATTAAGTAAAAGTATTGAATTTGGAAATACCCTACTACCTTCATTTTCCAAGCCAATTTCTCCAATTTTGCATAGATCTCCCATGTTTGTGGATGTGATCTATCTCCTACACAAAAAAGCATGTACCATTTTATGCCCTTCAATCCAACTACATGCAAGTATCTTCTTAATTCCTCTATCTTTCATCAATCTCCTTATTATTTAAACCTCACCACACCTACCCGCTTCTACACATATTTTTTTAGAGAAGAACATAAGATGCAACATTTTTAGGATCCAACTAAAAAAGTAGTGTTGTTGGAATACTCAGCCTGTATTCATATATGATCCATAGGAACCAAAGGTTTAATTGGTATCTTAGTAATAATGTTTAGGGTGTCCTCAAGATAGCCAACATGGGAACGAAGGTCAACCATGCACACCTAATGATCAACTATATATGTAATGCAATAAGGGTTACTGATGTGTGAAGTATGTGTAACCCTCATCCACTAAACCTACATGACTGCATGCATCTAGAACACAAGCAAAGCTTACAATGTCGGTGTTCTAGAGTGCTTCATTATTTTAAATATTTTGAGAGCTTCCTTGCAAAATCCATTTTGTGCACAATCTGCAATTATATCATTTCATTCCATGAGATGACATCTCTTTGAGGCATTCTATCAAACAATTCATTTTGTACTACATTTTGGTGTCAAATCTTTGGTAATTATGGTTAGTTTCTTTACATTCAAATTCTAAATTTTGGGAAATTATATACAGTAAATAGATTGATGTTTGTTTGGACAATGAAATTAGCTCTCTTAGAAATTAACCGAAATATCTAGAAGGATTATTTTAATTAAAGAGGATTTTGTGGTTGTTTTTGTAACAATGATTAACAACTATTTTACAATGCAACTAGCTTGCTATTTTCATTCAAGATACAATCATCAAATTCAAGCACATACCAAGAATATGGTACTCTACTTCAAACCCTCAACCTAACTTAGTTTAGTCTACTTACATGGGGATATTAAGGAAGTTGCTAAATATTAATATAATATATCATTTTTTGTTTGTGAAGGAGAATCCTGTGAGATTTAATATGGTAGTTGATCAATATCTGATTTCTTAAGTAAAGATGATGTCACTGTTGGGAAACTTCTTGTGAAACATCAAGTTAGTAATTTTTGGATGTTAAGGCTTCCCATTTGGATATCAAAGATATGTTCTCATCAAATTAATTTTTAATTTATGTATTAGTGGATTCTTCCATGGTGTAGGTCTTTACTCAGACAACACATGAACCAGGGTTGACATTTTTGTTGTCTAATTAAGTCTGATGGCATTCTTGGGCTTGGTTTCCAGGAATTTTTTGTTGATAATGTTGTTCTAATCTGGTTAGTGTTGATAGCCTTCATTCTATAATGTCAACTTCATTCTATAATCTAAGCATATCATCTTTCTTAAACTTTGAACAAGGTTCTAAAATCAAGGGTTCAATATGCATATTTTAGGCCTATGTTGAACACTCTATTTAAGGCATTTGTTGACAAGGCTACAATTTTTAAATTGATTTATCTTTCTGATGTGTTTGGAATTTTGTAAACTTGGAATATACAATGCACTTTTATTCTCTCTGAATTGAAACTAATAGTAATTTTGTTGGTTGCATTGAGGCACAACTTCATTCATAGCAGAAAAGGCAACACCTTTTCATATCAGATGGCATACTGCATATAAAGGAGGAAATATTATAGCTGGGTTATTGTTGACTGCATTGAAGGAGAGAACTTTATTAATGGGACATGATCAACACTCTCCTTCTTGGATTCTACACGTTACAACTTGCTCTAGGAAGATTGCCCACGTTGTAGAAGTTTTAAGAGATGAAAGAGGCATGTGCTCACATTGAAGGGATTTAAGCATGTGTTTCCATCATTGTAGAAGTTTTTTGGAGAAGTTTTTTTTTTTACAGTCATTTTTGTGCAATATTGTAACTCATATTTTTAGTCTTGTGACTAAAAATAACAAATGTAATATTCTATTTCTAAGCTATAATTAGAACATCTTTCTTTTATTAATAAAGTTCACTAATTTTTCCTTCTCAATGGTTGTCTTATTGTGTGAAATTGATAATTGATGTGTATTTCTATGTTGTATGCTTAAATCCTCAAATATCAATCAATTAAAATGACTAAATATACTACCAATTTACAAAAATTAGTGAACAGTGAATAAAACGACTAAATAAGTAACTAGTTAACAATAATCAATGACTAAATATGTCAGTAAATAAAAAAATGACTAAATAAGTGACTAGATTATAACAATCAATGACTAAATCTGTTAGAATCCAAGATCACCTGCATGCAAGATGGATACTTGTCACATGAAAAAGATATGAAGAACCAAAAAGATGCTATGTAAACCTCTCAGTAAAAATGCATTAAGAGAATCGATTATTACAAAGTGATCAATCCTTATGAAGGAGATCAAGAAACCCTAAAAGGGAAACCCTAGTGTGCACATTTAATAATTAATAATTAATTATTAATGTGCCTAAGTTTAGCTTAAGTAATAAAGAGGAATAAGTGACTTAATTAATTAATTAATGTGATGTAATTAATTAAGCATAATAACTTATTACTCTAACACCCCCCCTTAAGATGAACTTAGGAAGAAGCTAAAACACTAGAATAGGATGCATGAAAGCAAAGATGGGTCTCGACAACGAGGCCTGATCAGGTACCCATTTACAAATGCAATAAAGGAGTAGAGAAGGAAAAACCCAGTGGGACAAAACCCCCCTACAATGTGATGTCATGCTACAAAGAAGCACTAGAAGAACTCTGTAGAGTAACACTGGAACTTGATATAGGCAAGCAAGGAAATATTCTTCTGTATACTACTGAAACCGGATGAGAGTCACAGATTGGCTCAAGGAATCATGATAAAGCAACATAAGACCTGATGCCATGGAACACTCAAAAACTCCAAACGGGAACAACTCTGGAATCTATGAAGCAGCAAACAATTATTGAATGATGTATTACTGAAAATGAAGTGCAAAGATGCAAGATGCACTTTTCCAACTGCCAAAATATCCAAGTAATCGTCAAACAACCCATCAGGCCAAATCTGGACTAACTAATAAACCTGGGACAGATACAAAAAAATGGCATGGACAGAAACATAGAGCTCCTCAATACCTTTCCAACGCCGTAAACGAGGCGAAAATTGGAGATCGTGGCAAAAAGTTATGAGCTCGGAAGTCCAAAAACAACATCTGACTTCAAACAGCAATAAATGCAGAAAAACAGTAAAATACTAAAAAATAAATAGCACTATTGGAAATTTCTTGGAACCAACTTTCCAGCGATATCTCGTTTGCCCGATTTTGATACCGTATGCCCAAGTTATGGCCAAAAGAAAAAAACTGCTCTTTTAGAAAAAAACTAGGGTTAGGAGGGGCATAGAGGGCCGTACAGCCGATGACGTCATGCTGACGTCACCCGTTCACGAGATTAAAATTGACGGCCATCTGGCCGTCACAGCAAAAAATCGGCCCCCTTGCAAAATGAAAAAAAATTGGGCCCTTGGTCCTATGGGCGACCAGGGGCTAGCGGGCTGGTGGGGGGCGATCCCCTGGTTTTCCATATGGCCGGGGGCTAGGCATAGGGGCTGGATCTCAGCTCCTGGTTCCTGATATGGCCGTGGCTGTGGGTCTTGAGCCCTCAGGGGCTGGCGGATGGGCCCGGCGGCGGACCAACGGTGAAGGCCGGTGGCCGCTTGGTGGCCGACGAGCGGCGGATCTGGTTAGAACTGGAAGCGCCGACCAGTGGAGAAAAACTTCAATTTTTATTTTTTTTTAAATTTTTGCCTCGGACTGCGTGCTGGGGAGGTCGTACGGCCCCCCAGAGAAATTTTTTTTGCCTCCCGGATCAACTGCACCAAAATGGACGATTTGACAGGCGTTTCTAGGGTTTTGGGACACTGCGAATGCGATGGCGACGTCCGTTTGAGCCCATTGTGTCCCAAAAAATGGCTACCCCAGATCTTGCAGAAAAGATGCCTGTGGAAACCCTTGCACCCGAAACTCACAAAGAGGCCATATCTTCAGATCACGAACAAGCACCGCAGTGCGGAGCTTTGATACCATGTTAGAATCCAAGATCACCTGCATGCAAGATGGATACCTCACATGCAAAAGATATGAAGAACCAAAAGATGCTTTGTAAACCTCTCAGTAAAAATGCATTAAGAGAATCGATTATTACAAAGTGATCAATCCTTATGAAGGAGATCAAGAAACCCTAAAAGGGAAACCCTAGTGTGCACATTTAATAATTAATAATTAATTATTAATGTGCCTAAGTTTAGCTTAAGTAATAAAGAGGAATAAGTGACTTAATTAATTAATCAATGTGATGTAATTAATTAAGCATAATAACTTATTACTCTAACAAAATCAACAACTAAATAAGTGACCAGTTAAATATATCAGTGAATAAAAAATGACCAAATAAGTGACCAGATTATAGCAATCAATGACTAAATCAACAACTAAATATATCAATGAAAAAAAAATGACGAAATAAGTGACCAGATTACAACAATGAATGACTAAATCAACGACTAAATATACTACCAAATCAATCAATCAAAACAACCAATAAATGACTAAAAATGGTTTATTCATCAATTTGGTCGCGTTATATATGACTAATCCAATAAACTACTAATGGTCACGTGACCAAGTTCAGTCATTTATAAGTAGTTTTTAGTAGTTTTTTCAGTAGTTTATTGTTGTTTCTGTACTAGTGTATGGAGTTCCTTTTGTATACCAATTTCAAGGTGTCACTTGGAGGTTTCTCATGGCTTTGAACCACTCAAACAATATCCACCCTTGATCTCTAAAATTAATCATAACCATTGATCAATCCTCCATCAAATCTATAAATAACCCCTCATGTGAGCTATTTTCATATATAATTCTCGAATTCAAAGTTATATTGCTAGTGTGAGCATCAACATACCATTAATCTCTCACCAAAATATTGAGCAAATCCCCACTCTTAGTGTGAAACAAGAGGTATTTGAGAGATTTATTTTGATTCTTTCATTTTGGGCACAATTACCTCTTAGGCTCAATTGGAGTTGACAATAGCATGTAATGAAGGTTTAAATTTTCTTGTTTAAGTATTCAATTTTTTTTGTATTCTTGCTTGATCATAATAACCAAAGTAGATTCCTAAGTAACCATGATATTTTTTTGTCTCAAAAGAGCAAGTTTAAATAGATTTAATCTACTTAACCCAGATATGATTAGATTCCAAATATGTAAATACTATAATAACCTACAAATAATTATACAATATCTCCTCAAATCTAGAGTTTAAATGATGCAAGGACATGACCATAATTGGATGGACTCTAAATTTTTAAAGGTGTCCTTCGTATTCTATTTATTTACAAAACTTGCTCCTTACTATTCTTGATTGTGTGATTATTGTTTGGCATCTGAATAACTATCCTTCACAAACATGCATGCTTTTCTTCACCCTTTTATATTGTTTGAGCACTTCATTATATTAATAGCATTTCATTTCCAAGTCAAGTTAATTTTTCTATAAAGTTTAGTATCTATTGTCTAGGGAATTAACATGGCATTCTTAATCAAAAATATAATTAGATAAAAAAATTCCCCTTGCTTTATGTTTTATAGAAATGTTATATTTAGTTCTTTCTTTAGCATATATGAAACATCTTGATTTCCTTTCAAGCGTAAATATTAATTTTTCCTTTTAATTCATTTTTCTTATCTCTTTGGGAGTGGTGTTATATGTATAATTTATTTTTTCTTAACATTTAAATATTGCTTTGGCATCCATGTAATAGTATTATTATTCAAAGATGTAGCAACTCTATCATCCATAAGTCTCTATTCATTTTACTTTTGTAAGCACACAAGGAAGATAAGGATCTCTTGTGTCATAGAGGCTAAAAAATATTAAAACCGTCAATCTTGGGAAGAGCATGATATGTAACTTGAGACATTTTAGGATTTACCTTTTTAATTTCTTGTGATGTTTTATGTAATGGAGACAAAAAATAATTTTGTGTATGTTGTGCATGTTGCTTTATTGTTCTATCTTTCCCCTTCTTTTTTTATTGAAATGCATGTGATAAAAGTAATTTATTTGATATTGACAACCATAAAGTGGTCCCTTAGGAGTCTTCATATATGTATCTAATGTGAAGTGAATTAGTTCTAACACAAGCTCATATGTATATATCTCTTTTACTTTAAAACAATTCCAACCTCATGAACATATTTTACACATTAATACATTATAGCAGGAATTTCTCTTAATTTTTCAAGCCAAGGTCTCTCGAGTGAAATAGAAAATCCATAAGAAGTAAGAATAACATGGCATAACACTAAATACTCTTTGAGACTTACTTGTAGTGTTAAGATTATGCAAATTAGTGTATTAACCATTTGTCATCTTCAAAGAAAACCTTGAATGTGAATAAATACTCCTAAGATGATTATACAATAATTATTTAGTGTATATTAAATTGATTAACATTATCAATAAGAATTCAATCACAATAATAACCATTGATTTAACTACACACATAAAATAGGCCATAGTAGGTATTATGAGGAATATCCTCATCATAAAATGAAATTATTGGAGTAGTATAAGGAGAAGAACTATATTTTTCATTAGTCATCACCACAAAATATTTGATGCATGAATGTGAATAAAAACCAACATTGTGTTCATCTATATTATCTCTATCCATATGTCTATGTGCCATATCATTCTTTAATTATTTATCTAGTGAAAGTTTGCATATGTATCTTGACTATGTGATGGAAAATAATTTGTGCAAATTTATAAATTTTGATTAGGAGGAACAATAGAGAGGATTCCTCTATCACTAAGACCATCTACATGCATCATATTATTTTCAATTAAAACATGTACCTCGTGTTTCAATGCCATGCAACTTTGTGTATGGTATACATTAACTCTACGATTGTTACAAATGTATTATAATTATATCCCTCTAGATGGATTTAATGGACAAATAGGTGGAAAAGTAATCATCTTAGCTAGCATTAAGTAAACTTTGAAGCATATTGTTTAATTATTCACTCAAATTTATATTTCTTTTGAAAATTTGAAGCTTAAAAGTAAAAAATTAGAAGTGTTGGAAATGTAATAGTATTAGGCTTGGTCTCTTTCTTATCACTGCCCTTATGAAAATTACCTTGCTTTTGAAATATGGAAGGGTAGGAAAGCATATAAGCTAAGTGACTAGAACCATATTTTAATACATTAGAAGCTAACAAATTTTTTTATTCTTAAAATGAGTACACAGATCCATGAATGAAGCAAAGCTATTCAACTATAAGTTATCCTTAATTAATGATAACAATCCATGATAAATATAGTTTATAACTCAACGTCAATGAGGTGATGTTTCATTTTAGCACATAAAACCTAAAATATAATCACATAATTATTAATCCTCTCATCCAACCTTAATTTTTTTTATCTACTCCCATGTTCGTATGGAAATGATTAGGAAAAGCTTTGGAAAACTCAAAAAAGGAATGAATGTATCAATAAAGTAAAGAAAAAATAAATTTATATTGTGATCCTTTAATATGCTTGAAAATAACAATTGATAATTAATTTCCATACACATAGTCCAAACATGTAGCTTGGAAAGTTTGTAAATGTGTATGTGGGTCATATTTTTCATTGTACATCTCAAAATATGGTGCTACCAATCCAATTGGTAAAGGGTACAACACAATATAAAAGGAAAGAGGAGCATGTTGTGTTGGAATACAATAATTTGCATCTTGTCTACTAGGCATGAAATCCACTTTACCTTCTACTTTATCGAGCTTTTGCATTAGTGAATTAAGGGTTGTGTTGTACAGTTTTTGCACACACGCCCCGCTGAAAGCAGGAACCCTCTTTTGCTTTTTCTCTTGTGGTTTTGGCCCTTTGATTTTGGGGATTTGCATTGCCTTGGCATAAGCTTAAGTGTTTATCTTGCTTGCCCAGGCATTTTCCCTAAGTTGCATATTGAAAATCTTAAGTTTTGGGCCAAGTTCAGGTTTTTGCTCTGGTTTGGGATTTTCTGCCCCGTCCGGATTTTCCTGGATTTCACTTGAAGTCTGGCTCGGTCTATTTTACACTACAGTTCGGAGAATTTTGGTCTTTGTAGAATTCCGCCTGGGCCATATTTTTCCAGAATTTCGTCTTGCCATTGGGTTTCTGATTTTAACTATTTTTTTGGGATTCTTGACGTTTTGCTTTCTCGTTGGCACCCTGTTGAGTTATGATATTTGGTCTTGTGGTGCTTTGGCATTTTAGACTTGCTTGGAGTTTGAATTCTTGTATGTTTGGGCATTTTGTGGCTTGCTTTGTGTGTTCATGGTTAAGATTTAGGGTTTCATGCCTAGGGAATTGCCATTGCATCTTAATTTGCTTTCAAATGAACCTAGAATTCAAGAATGATCTGTAGGAGGTTTAGAGTTAACTAGTTTCGTGCCCAGGGTCCTCAAATTTTTGATCTTCGATCAATTTGAGTGGGATCATGTTAGATTATCGATATTCAGATTTCTTCCGTCCTCGGGATTTTCCTGTCTAGTCGAATTTTCCTGGTTTCTCCTTCTTCCCCTCATTTTTTTGAAGTTCATGTAGTGTTATCATTTTCATAGAGATCCGGTTCGACTGAACTTTTCTGGATTTTCTAGGAAGCTTGGTGAAACTTGAAAATTGGATGAATTGGATGGTTTTAATGATAAATTCTTATTATTCCATGATTTTAATTGATAAATTACTCTGTTATCTGCATATTTTCTGCATTTTTTATTATCTTTGGTTGATTTTGTGCCTTCTTAAAGAAAATCCGCATGGGCCAGTTTTTTTTGGAATTTCCCCTCTGGTTTGGATTCTGCAGTTGGCTTGAAATCCTGGATTGTGTAGATTGCACTTTAACAAGGTTTCTGGGTTGATTTTGATCTTTGCTCAGATTTGTTTGAATGATGAATATGTTATTGATGATGGGATAATCTTGATCTTTATGTTATAATGGGTATTAATGGTGGTTTTGTTGAGTGCAAGCTGAATTTGACTGGGTCGTCAAGGATTTTGGAGATGAAGTTTAATCTATAAGAGAAATTCAAGATACTCCCCCCCTTGGCCAACTTGGTGCGGTGCGCTCAGGATAAGAATGGAAGGAGGTAGTTAATATAGGGCTACATTGAAACTTGTGCATTGGTTCGAATTGCATTAAAGATCCTAGGCCGACCTGGATTGAGTTCAAGCATTTAATGCTAAATTCATTTTATTTTGAATTCTCCTTGGGCCAACCTGTTTTATGGCCATTTATTATTGTAAACATTAGTTGAGGCCAACTTGTTTGTGGCTATTTTATTATTGTAAAACCCTTGCTAGGCCGACATGCTTTGAGGTTCTCTATAAATTGGGCATTTTTCCTCATTTGTAACGTAGATAGAATAGAGCACAAATAGAGATAGCTCTTAGAGTGAATTAGGTAGTAGAGCAGAGGTAGAAGTTAGTCAATTTCTGAGCAAGTGTTGTTATAGAACATTGGAATTATTGTTGAAATTTGGTGATTCAATACAATTGAAGACATTGCGATTTTTTGGTGATCTCTTTTGTGTTGACTTATCTTGCATGGTTCTTATGATTCTATCTTTCAAATTGCTCAAGGTTATTAGACATATGTTAGATTTAGATTTAGATCTGATTCAATGGTGTTCATGATTCGATGCTTGAAGTGTTTGCAACAATCCCTGGTCCATACTTTTTGTAGCTAGCTGATTGTTAGTTTCTTTGCAAAGTGAGCCTGGACCTTTATATTCATTGTGCTTAGTTCAATTGTGGAGATTTATTCATTTCAATTGCAATTGGGTTGTCTTGGATGAATGTTCATGATCTGAAAATATTTAATTCCTTAGAAGATTGCAATGTTTCTATAAGATTGTAGATTTATCTTGGTCAAGAAGGAATTAGTTTATGAGGGATTGGTCCATTTCAAGTATTTCATCATTTGCATTGTTAATCTTAGGAGTGGTTAAATTTAGGAATCTCTCTGAAACCCTTATCTTTTGTTATTTCTTTATCATTTGGATTAGATTTAGGATTGACATATCATTACATTGCTAGATCTGATAAGTTCAAGATTCAATATTTGCTTGTAGTAAGGTCCCTTTGTGATTACCATCATTTTCACATTTATCACTGAGTTGTTTATGCATTGTCAAGACCTGACATTACAGACCTTGGGGTTATCTCTTGAGGCTTGCTAATAGATATTTACCTTTCAAGAGAGATAGGATATTATATTATGTCTGAGTTGTTACTGTGTAGAAAACATCATCAACAGGTTGTAGTAGGTATACTAGTGGTAGGAAAATAAGAAACAAAAGGCAAATGTTGTGAGGAAGGGAAGAAGGTGTGACACTAGTGGGAAAATGAGAAAGTATGTTACTATTGGCATAGCATGAAGGAATAACATTAGAAGGATGTGGAGAAGGGACATGATACTAGTAGGATAAGAAGGAGATATAACACTCTAAGAATGGATATGAAAAGTAGGCAGAACACTAAGAGAAAGGTGAGACACACCACTAGAGGAAAGCATATAAAAAGAATGAGATGTGCTAGAAGGAATAGGATGAGGCACCTCAAAAGTGTTAGGAGTGGCAATGGAAGGAGAAAAATGGGTGAGATGGGTGATATCATTATGAGGATTTTTCCCAAACACATAACATAATATTTTAATATTACATTACATAAACATTTAAATTATGTGGATTTTATCCCACATTGGTTGCACCTCTAAGGTCACTAGCTAGCAATACTTTATAAAAGGTTGTATAATAATGAAGGAAAGGTACCTAGTGTACCTATTATAAATTTATGTGTCTATTATGTATCCTATCCTTTGATAATATATGTTCTAATTCAATGATTTAAATACTTTTTCTAATTTGTGGTGCCCTTATGGGGTACTTAAAAATTGAAGGAATTGTTTGCAAGGAGATGTGTGAACCAATTGTAAGGTTTGTTGTTGTGAGGATAATTATTCTAGTTACATAAAGTATAAGTAATAGGTGGATTAGTTAGATGTTAAGAGTGTGCTTCTTCATCATGATTTGGAGAAATAGGTTTTCCAAATAAAATTGGAAGCATTTAGTTTGTTAATTAAAGAAATTATTTATTGATTGAAGCAGGTTCCTCATGCATGGAATGGGAAGATAAGCCTAATATGTATGCCAATAATATTTATTGAGATATTATAATTATTATTTTTTTATGTGTATGGTTGATTTTGATAAGGATCATTACTAATAGGCCTCACAATTTGAGATGACATATCTAAGGTCATTTCACTACTTTCTAGATTTTATAGTTTGGTAGGAAAATAAGATTTTTTTTGTTTCTTAGTTAAAGTATTCCAAACAATTCTTGACAAGGTTTAGGATGGGGATGTCAAATTTTCCATTTAACTTTGTGTGGTGCTTGTATTAATTTGACAAAGGATACATGGACTAAAGAGGTGGGTTATATAAAATATCAAAGCTTGGTGAAAAAAAAATTAATCATCTTACCCACACTCAATATAATATTCTTTTATTGTTGGAATTGAGGCTAAATTAATGTAGATACCACAAAGTAGTCACATGAAAGATGCAAGGTGTATCGTAAGATATGTGTAGAGATTTTATTTTAGACTCGAGTTTAAGAATGAAGGTGAATGCATTCTTCATTGCTACTTTAAATCAATAGAGGCATGATACATTAAACTAGCTCAAGTGTTAAATAAAGTATTATGGTTAATGTGAGATTCTTGATCACTTGTATGTATTGAAATATATGTCAATGATTCATAGTAATAATTAGAGTTTTCTTTATAATACTAAGAATATTATCTTTTATGTGAGGAATAAACATATCAAGATCAAGTACCAAAAGGTTAAAGAATTTTTTAAGCTTCAAATGATTTTAATTATATTTATTGGAATAGATGACCAAGTGGTATATATCTTCACCAATTCATTGATGAAGAGTAAGTTCATCAAGTTTTAGGAGTATCCATGTCTCAAATAGATGATCATGAAAGGGGATTTTCATCATGGAATTCTCTTACTTGTCTTTTTATTGTCCATATCACATTGTATGTGTTGAAGATTCTATAAATTTACATTAAGTGGGGATGCTAGAATGTTAATGTTGCATTGTGAGGATTTATCTCACTTGTATAATATAATATTTTAGTAGTACATTTCATGAACATTTAAAGTGGATGGATTTATCCCATATTAGTTGTATATCTAGGACCATTGACTATTGGTAATTTATAAGGAGATTATTATACAAATTATAATCATTAATATTTTATGCACTAATTAATGAAGAAAAGGTACATATTGTACCTATTCTAAATTTATGCATGCATTGTACATCATATCCTTCGACAATATAGGTCTTGAGCTTGTAGTTTAAGTATTTTTTCTAATAGGGGAAGATGCATCTTCTAAATAATTTGAAGAGTTTACCTTGGCATTAATTCCCTAAAGAAATTTTAGACTAATAGGTTTAGACTTTAATAACTTATGAAGAGAACCAAAAAATCATGCAAGCGAAGTGACACTAGTTGGATTAACAATCTCTTGAGAAAGTAATTGTTTAGTGAAATTGAAAATACTGATTAATTTGGTCTAAGAATGCATCTTGATCAAAATCAGTGTCCTTATTACATGATTATCATCCATCATATTAGTAAAATACCATAATCAATAAATTGTGAGCTATTGGAGGTTTGAACACAGGGAAGGGGGTAACAACAAGGTTATGACATACATAAAAATCACAATCTCTAAGGGAAAAATACATGGAATATGTTTAAACACTAATAGATACTAAATTTTTTATCAAGTACATCAATCTAAAAAATAAAATTAGCAAGAAAACCTTAGGTGTCAAAACATAAGTGGGTGGGTAAGGATAAAAAATATGACATATAATACAAATTCAAACCCTAAAAAGATAAGTCGATAAAGCATAAATTAGAGTGGATCCAAAGCCTAATCAAATCTCTAAATAAATGATAACAATAAAAAAATATCTTAACCCCTAATGTGAAAGGAATAAACCCTAGCGATTATAATAAACTTAGGGTTTACTAAAACTAAAAGGAAAATAAATAACCTTTTAAAATTATTCTATGATAAATAAATAGTCAAATAAGACAAGAAATTCACCTTCATTTTTTTGAGATGGAACTAATAAATACACTTAAATAAATTATTATAGATTAAATAAATAAATAAAGCTACTTACGTGGAAAGTTAATGTATATTTGTTGTTCCAAATATCATAAATTGTTTCACTGATTTACTAGGGTCATATCTGATATCGAGTGAATGCCTCTATAGTATTAAATATTTTTTCTAATGTTTCAATTCACTTATTTAGCTATGGATTAATTTAGCTATGGATTAACCTTTGCATGTGTGAATTTGAACTAAGCTCATGAATCTAAACTTTGTTGATTATAATGATTGGAACCTATTCACTATGATGTCTATTACCTAGTTTTAAGACAAGTGTCAATATGCACCATTTAGAAGCTTACTAGATAAGGAATATTAATCTTTGGTCAAATCCTTGTCAATGAGTCAACAATACATGAAAATAATCAAAGACAATAAGAAAACATCGCAATGATACCTAAGAATGTTAATCTAAGCTAATGATGAAATATCGAAGCTCTATGATATGTTCTTTATGTGATGCAATAAATTAAGGTTTGTATATTCCTTTTTTGTTAAACACATTGGAAAATTAGAATGTAAATTACAAATGTATCCACTTAATATATTAATATCTCTCTTGCCTCATTTTAAGATCATATGGTTATCATAGGAATATGTTATAGTTTTTTTTTTTTTTTTTCATTATAGTTGAAGTTACATCATAGAGAAACAACTTTAGGGGTATTGTTGTTTAGTACATTGATCCATTACACATGAGGCCACTGCTACAGCCCTTGCTTATCAGCAATATTCCTAAATTAGTTGCATTTGTACATATGTTGATTTTACAGAAGAAGAAAAAAAAAAATTGTACATATGTTGTTTTATACAATGCTACTACATTTGTACATAAGTTGTTTTTACAAAAACTGAGTGGGAGAGGGTATTATCCCCCCTCCTTTATTTCTTTCTTTGCTATTCTAGTAGCTACATTTCTCCAGTTTATATGACTCTCTATGTTGCATCCACTGCTTAGAAAATGCCACTTCCTGCATGTTGATTTCTGCCTTGCCATCCTCCATCAGTTCTTTTAATTTCTCCTTGGATCCTTAGATAATGATATATACCTGCACAGTGGAGAGTGAGCTTTCAAAAAAACTCAGTAAGATCTCTTCTATAGCCCTAGTAAACTTCTTTATTCCTTGCTTTCCAAATAAACCAAATTATTTCAGTTGATAGTATTAGCCAAAATAGGTTAATAGTTTTTCCAAAGCCATGATATTTTCCCTTAATAATTTCTAATTTTATGTCCTCTCTTATTTGACCTCCTTTCAACATGTCAATTCTAAAGACATTCCAAATTTCTTTAGCAAAAAAACAATAAAAAGAAAATGCATTACAGAATTAGATTTTTTACAAATGTTGCAGACTACTGGATTCTTCTTGGAGTCCACATTTGGTAGTCTCTGTAATAATAGCATCCATCTAAATGTTTTCTTTTTTGGTTCCAAGGTGTTATTCCAATTGTATATGAATATTTGGTTCCATTCCTCATCGCTTAAGTTTACCTTCCACTTCTGATTCAGCCCTTCTGCAAGTTCTAGATTGTTGTTATGGAGACCATATATCTCTTTTTCCTTTAAACCTGCAATGTTGTTATTTTCCAGCCACTTAAGATCATGCAAATTATTATTCTTAATGTTCATGTTAGTCGTGGGTAATGCTATATTTTTTTTTATGGTTTCAAATGTTCTTTTTTGACTTTGTGGCAAGTTAAATTCAATTTTCAACGCATCCCAGCACTTAAAATTACCCTCCTTTAGGATTTGGTTAAAGCAGGAAAGACCTTTTTGGTTCCAAGATTTAGCAGAGCACTCTTGTAGTAATGTCAGGGGCTTGTCATTATGGAATACATTCCACCAAATGGATATTTCCAGGAAGATCTTATTGATTTCCATTTCAATTTGACATCTCTCCATAATTTTAGCTTTGGAGGATTCCCAGGCTTTCCATAAGCTTTTGAATACTTTAGACCCAACAGGAGCTATTGCAAAGTTTCCAAAGATCAAGTCACAAAGAGGCAAGTGTTTCCAGGTTTTGGCTTTTTTTGGAGTAGCCTGAAGAATGTTATTTATGACCAAAACTTTCCAAGGCTCATCTCTAGTGAGTGCTTTGCACATCCACTTTGTTGCCATGGCTATGCCTTGTTTTTTTAATTTTTTGAGACCAAGGCCCCCTATTTGCTTATCCATACAACAGATTTACCACTTTATTGCATGTCTTTTTTTATTGCCTTTTTCATCTAACCAAAGGAATTGTCTAATTTTCTTTTGTATTTCCTCAACTTGATAGTTGTTGAAGAGCCACGCCAAGGAGTAGTATATGTTATAGGAGGCTAGGATTTTTTGGCACACTTGAGCCCTCCCTTCCAATGAAAGGTACTTTGTATTCCAACTGTTTAACTTTTTCTCAATCTTTCCCTTCACCCAATCCCACATGTCTCTCAGGTTGGGGCTGACTACAAAAGGGATCCCCAAGTATCTTACTATTTTACTTGGTCCCCCCCATTGCAACCCCAACCTATCAAACCATGGAGGTTGATTTTCCTCCCAGATGAGCATGATAGATTTGGCTATTGAGATCCTTGAGCCTGCAACTTTCTCCAAGAGTTTTAGTTTTCCCATGAGGTGGCCCACATTCTCTTCTTCCAAATTTATAATAAGGGTTGTGTCATTAGCAAACTAAAGGTTTATTAACTCTTCTTTATTCAGAAGGATAAGGCCATTTACTTTGGGGGATAGTTGGTTATCTCTGAGAATATAATGCAATGCATCCGCAACTATCACAAATAGTGAAGGGGCTAGGGGGAAGCCTTGCCTTATGGATCTATGCAGCTCAAATTCCTTTGTCAAGCATCCATTTATCTCAATTTGTGCATTTGCATCTTTCATAAGAGTTTCAATCATTTTGCAGAGTCT